>JAODLI010060448.1:0-15284 GCA_027575585.1 Percopsis omiscomaycus | reverse complement strand
CCCCCCCCCCCCCCCCCCCCCCCCCCCCCCCCCCCCCCCCCCCCCCCCCCCCCCCCCCCCCCCCCCCCCCCTTCTGTCCTCTGAAGTCAAGGTTAAAATCAAACAGCAAGTGCCCTGTTTCTGCTACCGACTACAGACTTTGGAGGAGAGATAAAGCAAAAAGGAGCAAGAAAAAAGTCTGAATCGTTTTTTATATGTACCCAATTATAAGTTTTTGTTCTCCTTTATATTATTTCTGGTATTGTTGCTTTTTTATATTAGTTTGAATTAAGGTTTTTTGTTAATCATCTTTAAGTTTCTTGGCATTTGATCAAATTAAAATACTATTCTACATTTGTAGAAAATTGTGCAGTACTGCAGGTAGACATGTATTACTCCCTTTTATCTACAGTATATGATTTTAGAAGAGTTTTTTTTTTCTCTTTAAACTGAATTCTCTCTATTTCTTTAAATAGTACATTGCCCCATATGAGTACTATGTTATGTTAAGTTATATGTCTATTTATCCAAAACATTCAATTGAAGTAGTACAAATGTAAAATGTATAGTCTTTTTTTGTATGCCAAGAAAACACCTTTTTTTTTTAAATCTGTTGCCGGCTTAGAAATGTCACATTTCCTCTTAACCCAATCCTTCTTAAACTATCAGGGGGGCAAATGCTCTTTTTTAATTGCAGCTCTAGGCAAGTATATAGTCAATCCTCTTGGATAAGTGAGTTCTTCCTTTAGTACCCTTAGGGGAGCTAAGGGAAGCAGCATAGCACTGCTATAGTCAGATTCTTAATAGTGCAATAAGTTATAAGATGGTAAGACTTCTCAGACATTAAAATGTTTGTTATAGTTACGTAAATATCAAAGAAAATAAAATAAATTGTAAAATAAATAATATATAATAATAATTAATAAATAATAACAAATAATACACTTTGAATATGCTATACCTCCAGACCAGCGGATTTCAAAATGGGATTGGAACCCTGTGGGTTCATGGGTCATGGATTGTTCTTGCCGCGTCACAAGACAATTCCAAGATGAAATCTGGACTTATTATTTTTTTATTATTTATTTTAATTAATTTTTTTGTGAGCTACGATCCACTATTTTGGTTGGGTTCACGACTCAAAAGGTTCAAAATCCACTGTGCAGCTGTTTTTGAGAACAGGGGAAGGGTATGTCTTCCTAGACAATTAATTTCCACTGTCAGTGTTTTTGCTGCTGTACGGATGAGTTAAGTACATGGCTGGGGCACAGCAGGGGAGCTAGTTATGCCGTCTCTGTGTGATGCACTGCTACCATCTCTCTCCTTGGCGGTGTAACAGGCTTACCGGGCCCAGCCCAGGGGACCAGGGCAGGTTACACCGTTGCTGTCTGAAGGACACCGGGACACATACACTGTGTGTGTGTGTGTGTGTGTGTGTGTGAGCCTGGGGATATGAGTGAGAGAAAGAGACATAAAAGGGATAGGTGTGTGTGTTGGTCCCTTCTCTCGTCTATGTCCTCGTTTCATTATTAGTATATTTTGGTAGATTCCTGGATCAAGGCCCAAAGGACAAGACACTAGGAAAAAATAACGGGAAGCGCAGGAATGTAAAACATGTGTATCCGTGGCATTGGCAGTGCCAGCGCAAGGCGAAACAACGAGGCATTGTATTATTCTTTTAGGATGTTTTATATGACATTTGTGCTTTGTCTGCCTTCGCACAGCAGCAGAAAGAGATGGGGAAAGTAAGGAGAGAAAAAAAAGCCACTGACATACGACACAGGTCAAGGGCTTGACGTCAACTAACAACGCCGCGTGGCAGGATTGCGACACAGACCCCTGCACCCTCTGCCAACAGGCGTTTGCGAAAGGGCACAGGGAACGTAGGCCCTGGCATTTTACTCACGCAGCCAGCAGACTACACACAGGGGCGGCCGAGAGAGAGAGAGAGAGAGAGAGAGAGAGAGAGAGAGAGAGAGAGAGAGAGAGAGAGAGAGAGAGAGAAGGGAACCGTGTTAAGTAGACGTGAAAAATGGTGTTGACTTTTCTCACTGTGCACATGCTGGCAGGGTATATGCCCACGCAGGCACCCATAGGCACATACGCAAACAGGCACATGCCCATGTACATGCAGGCATTGCGTATGAACTAACCGATCCATGGGAACATAACATACAGACTATAGGAAGTTTGCATGTGAACACACTACGAGGGACGCCAAGTCAAAACTAATGGTGATTAAGAAAGTAAAAACAGATATTGTTTGTACAAACCTTGGAATCTGGCCCAGTGAATTGAGATCAATTGGGATCAAGTAAACAGAACAGTGGTGTCACTGGACATCAATTCTTGCTGATAAGTAATACGTTTACACAATAAGTAATAAGTATACACAAACACGCATTCATGAGTGACCACAGTCTATGCCCCTATATACTGTAAGTATATGACATACACACAAAAACACATATCCACCTGGTTGCCAACAGTTGTTTGATCCAAGTAGTGTTGGGCGATTAATCGACCATGTCGATTCGATCGATATTGTGTTGATTAATGATTTGAAAAATGATATACAGAGTTTATCTTTTTCACAGAATTTTTCTCTGCTCCACCTCTGGCGAGACCTGCATGCATTTTCTTGCCGCAACTCGTTCGTGTCTTGCGAGAGTAAGTCCTTTGCTGTGTTTATGCTGTGGGCACATGTGGGAACATGGCTGAAACACTGGGGGTGTTCAGGCGCTATAGCGACCGGTGACAAATTTGTTCCCATAAAGGCTATGTAATGTTACTTCTTGTGTCTGGAAATGGTTTGGCTTCAGACAAACAATCAAAGTGCATGAGCAAAACGAGCGTGTCAAATAGCGGGGACTTGTAACTGTGAGTGCCTACTCCTCTCCAAAACACCAAGTGACAGGCAAACAAAGTTCGCTAACAGAATCTATGTTCAGTTCCATTCTTCATGAGAGGAGTAGCAAAAGGGGGAGAGAGATAACACATTCGGTGTCTTTCCACATAGCAACAGACTTGATGGTACAATAATAGTGCTGAAAATGTGTTATGTTTGTTTTGTGTTTGACATCTGAGAGCCATGTACTATGGAGATATTTTTTTAATTGATGACGTAGTTTATATTTCATATTTACATTTTACTAATTTTATTTTTTATCATTTAATAATTATTATTATTTTGATGTATGTAATACAGCAGAGCACAGAGCCAGAGTTTAACTAAATTTGGTTTACAAAGTAAATTCGTTTTTTATGTTTTTAAGGGTATTCATTTAAATACTAAACACAAAAACGGATCGTCGATGTTGTGGAATTTTCTATATTATAAATGACTCTTACACAACGTCTTTAACTGGGGTTTTAATAACATTTGCAAATGGGTATGCTATCTCAAAGACCGTGCTGGTCATTGAGATAGACCTATAGTAACACACATGCATGCTTATATAGTGCCACACAACACGTCCTGCCTCTCTACTCCTCCTCGGCTCCAAGAAAGGCTGCATAATCCAAACACCCACTGGTTAGCCCAAACCATCCACGCCTTTACTGAGAAGCTAAACAGAGTGACCAAGGCTGCTCACATGTGTGTCCCAAATGCAGTCAAGATAAGCACACAGGCATATTAACACTAGGCCTGAGGTTGAGACAGACAAATGTGGTATTTTTCCACCACAATTGAGTAATATCGAATATCAAAAATCATCACCAAAAAATATACTTTTTGAGCCCAGCACAAGATCCAAGGCGATGGAATAAGGGATCTATGCATCTGTGTTAGGAACAACTTAAATCCCGGCGGCTGGAAGTAAGACAAAATGCTGACGATGACAGGATACCACCCAGATGGTAGTCTGTCTCTAACATAGGATCGCATTTAGAAAACGAAATAAGGACCTTGTATTTTGGTTTGTCCAGTGCTGTCGCCATCGCTATTCATGTGCCAGTATGTTTGTATTTGTATCTGTATCACGTGTATGCTAATATTGAACAATGAGTGTAAATATGCTTTGTAGGAACATCATGTGGAACATCTGGTGTGAGCATATTTAAATATGCTTTTATTACAATATTTGAATTAGTTGAGAGGGGTCTTTAAATACAGAAGCTATTGTGATTGTGCATGGCTGTTTACACATTTACAGATAGAATCACCCAAAAAAAACATTTCACGTGTGACGCCTCACATGTGTGTCTGTCTCACAGACAGACAGACAGACAGACAGACAGACAGACAGACTAACTGAGGCATGCATACAGATGCGCGCGTCAGGCACAGATGTTCACATGCATTCCAGGCATGCTCTGAACAGATGTGTGCAGAGGAGGGCAAATCACTGGCGCTCACATGCCCCCCTCACATGCAAAGACACAGCAATGGCTTAATGAGTGATCGGTTCCACCGTGGCTGCACACAATATCTCCCTCTGCTCTTCCTTTCCCAGACCCGAATATACAAATAACAAATGTGTAGATGGCTGGATGTGCAAGAACATGCACAATCTCTTTCATGTACATGTTTTTGAGCTGACAAATGTTCCCCTAATTACGTATATATATATTGTTATATTGTTTGCATTTTGTTATATTACTAAAGTCAATAACTAATTGTCCCTGTCATCCCTGACCTTTGCTGACCTACAAATAGATGTGGCTCAGGGCTGGGCAAAGGACATCAAGGTCCTCCTTTTCATTTACTGGCTGGCACATGATGCTGCTGTGGTCTCCCCACCCTCAGTGCTGACTTCTGTCTTAGGACGTTTAAAATTCTGTCTTAGGACGTTTCAAAAGGAATACTTCATAACATTCAACAGTAAGCTGTCCCAGGCCCGGAACATCATTGAAAGGTCATTTGGAATGATGAAGGAATCGCTGGCTGTCCCTTTTTTTTTCCTAAGGCCCTTGAAGTCAGCCCAGCATTTCCTGCCGAGGTCATCGCCTGTTGTGCCATCCTAACATCTGCATGGACAACAGTGATCCTCGAAGCTAATGTGTGGTGCATGTAGAACCTGCTGGGGATATACCAGAAGCCAGGGGATAAACTTTAGGAGAGAACTTTAGAGGAGCCCTTTCTGAAGCTGTGTCCGCTCCAGTAGTGCCTGTCTGTCACTGCCCTTCAGGAACAGGATTACTGCTACCTGACCTGCCTTTTGTTGGCCCTGTCCCTGACATTGTGTATATACAGTAAGTATAGATAGATAGACAGATGGACCGATTTATCTCTTTACTTGTTCCTCCATTTGCTATGTTGTTTTCATTGTCATTAATGTGGTTGATCACTTGTAGGTGGAGTTTATGAAGTTAAACTTATATCTAGGACATTTCAAATCCTACAAAACATAAAGCATATAATAACATTAACAATATTATAATAATTATAATTCAATAATAATCTTGCTGTTGTAGACATATCTTACTTTATATTATTGTTTAAGGTTTCCCCTCCCGATTTATTTTTTACCCAAGCAGGCCAGTGGATCAGCTCCTCTGTTAGTTTCTCTGTCCCTGAAAATATTTTTTCCAAAGAGAGGGTATAACCTAGTCTTGTTACAGAATAAAATATGTATTATGTACTGTATATAAACAGATGCTCCTGTTAGCAATAATAAGCCTTATCAAACGAGGGAACTGCTAGCTGGATAACGTTACGACTTGAATACACTACGTAGACAAGCTAACAGTGGCTTGTTGTAAAACAACAGAAATTATTTAAATCAGTACTCACTATTTATTTTAACTACTGAGTCAAAGTAGTGAAAAATAATACTGACATCCACTACCTCCACTCTGTCGCCGATGTATGTTCTTTGCTTTACCCCCGTTTAATTGACACTAAAGATCAACAACAAGCACTTCCTGTGTATTGAACCTACCCTTTCCGTCTGATTTGGCGCTTGTAAATGAGATTCGGGATTAGTAAAAGGGGTTTTCCCTTGTAAAAAGTGTTTCATATCTGTTGACATCTTTGTCATTCGTTTTTCCAAATGTTAATTTGTTTTGCTCTTCTCGACCAAAGTAGTATGGGGAAGCTATACTAATACAATGATAAATCTTTAGAGGGCCTATAAATTTTCTATAAAAATGTTGGCTAAGAAGGTTTTAAAGAATACTCAAACTTTAATACTGTATCTCAAGGCTTGTATAAAATAACTGATTGCTAACAATGTTTATTTTGATAGGCAGCATTCTCACTCCACAGCTACTTTAATTGTTCAAATCTTAGTTCGTAGCATTTTGAATGCCTCCCTAGCAGTTCTGCATGCTGAATTAGAGAACATATTCTTCTAATTCATTCAGTAAATGCTATGCGGTTAGCTTGAAAAACAAAGAAAATATTAATTGTTGTACAACAAGACATTTGATAACAATCCGTTAATAGTACCCTTTTAAGGTATTTGCACGTGACATTTCCTTGTTCCTGACAACAAACAGCAGACAACAACAACAACAAAAACGGGACCAGATGGCCTTTCAGTTTTGCCTCACCCATAAAATCAACCGACTAAGGAATATATTTGATTCCTCGGGAAGAACCATGACCATCTGTAACATTCTGTTTGATGCTTGTGCGTTTTAAGTCCTGCACCCAGAATGTGAGATCAAAATAGCGGACCACAGCATTACCAGTGTGGAATGTCTGTCTCTCTCTCTCTTTCTCTCTCTCTCTCTCTCTCTCTCTCTCTCTCTCTCTCTCTCTCTCTCTCTCTCTCTCTCTCTCTCTCTCACACACAAAGCTAGTATAGAGTGAACAGGACAACCGTCTAGGCTGCACATCAGACTGGCGCCGCTATCAACAATCTACAAAGTGTGATTGAAATATGAAATAAACCTCAGAACAGTTTTTTCCCCATTATATTTTTTTTCTCAACTTATCTTATTCTTTCACTTTTAAATGTCTCTTTGTTTTGCCTGTAGTGATGATTCACGCTTGCAAAGCAAATGGAGGAAGCTTTAAAGGTACCAAACTGCCCACAATTAAAGTGTCCTGTGTGGCTGCAATGCTGATATTAGCTGTCTGTTGAACATAACATAAATGGGGGGTTCTGTCCATAGTAGCCTAACTGGTGACAGACACCTACAACACCTAGTTACCATTCACAGGACTCCCCTAGTGATGGCTATGTCTTTAGTAGGCTACTGTAAAATTTTCTTAGAAAACCAATTGTTTCCTTAAATGTTTCATTAAATTAATATTCTGTGTGTTGCTGTAAATACATTTACATTTTATTTACATATCATAAACATTGAATAGTTCTCAAGGTACTCAGTCAAAGTTGCTTTTTTTCAAATGAGTGTTAATAGTATTCATTATTTATTGTCTGTCTTCAGTGCAGTTAGCTATTC
The DNA here is from genome assembly GCA_027575585.1 of Percopsis omiscomaycus. Lineage (NCBI taxonomy): Eukaryota > Metazoa > Chordata > Actinopteri > Percopsiformes > Percopsidae > Percopsis > Percopsis omiscomaycus. The sequence continues at coordinate 7,949 of JAODLI010060448.1, read as the reverse complement.
AGAACGGTCGTGATTGGTCGCGGTTATGCTTGGCTGCTTGGGGGTCATTCATGTGGCGTTTATTCGCTAGCTGTACGCTGCAGATTGGTTTAATCTTTGTGTTAAAGTACTATGGTACTATGGTACTACGAGTACAGATCACAATAAATGTAGGCAGCAAATACTGGATGCATTTATTTGAGAGGCCATATAAAATCATTCATTTATCAAATTAATTTATCTCAGGGAGGGTTTTCGATTGACCTCTTTTGGCCAGACATCCCTGAAGTCTGTTCCATTTACCTTCTTAGTAAGAAATATAATGGTCTTTATAGTCTTTATGTGTGGTTCCCTTAAGCTTCCTCTGCCCTTGTCACTGTGCTAAACATACAGTATACACACACATGGGAAGACAGTATCACAACCACCCATGCCCATCCGTACAACACACCATGTGCACGTGTGTGCGACCCATACACACACACAAACACACACACACACACACACACACACACACACACACACACACACGCTGGGCCGGCCAGACCTTAGGGGCAGGCTGCAGGGCACTGCCAAATGATGGTGCCCTGGGAGGTAGTGGCTGTGACCTTGGCTGCCCTTGTGTGTGCCTGGCTCCAGCTGGGCAGCCATTAGAGGGCTCCACAACAGACGCTGGCCTCCGCTGAGAGTCAGGGGTCACATGCTACACACACACACACACACACACACACACGCGCACGCACACACACACACACACACACACAAATGCACACAGCACAAACAAAGACAGGTAATCACAAAAATGGACAAAACACACAAACACCAAGGATTAGGAGGCATTTGTATGTGTGAACGTGCATACGTGAGGACATTCCATAAACATCCTCTGTTCAAGCTGTGTGCATCTTATTGACAAACACAGCAGCAACACAGCGTGTCTGTGTATTTATCAATGCGTGTATGATTGAGAGTGACAGCAACCGAGGGAAGCGAGGGAAGGCAAGAGGGGGCGGGGATCGGCAATGTGAGGGTCACATTTTTAAATGTAGGCCTATTGTATTCCAAATTGGTCTATGTCAAAACACAAATGTGTATTTCAGTTGTATAATTATATGTATCATTGTGAAGTACTGGATATTGTATGTCTACAGCATAGTCTCCATCTCCATAAATAGTCTGTTTTGTTAAGCGAGCCACCAATTCTTTGTAATAAGCTAAATAGTTAGCAGTGTCAGTGTTAAGGTCCTTTTACATCAAGCGCGATTCTGACAAGTGTCAGTGAAATGATATTGAATGTATTATACTAAATGACACCATACACACACTACGTGAAAGTTCGCGACGCAAAGATGTATGGGATTACAATAGTGCCAAAACTGTATAAGCTTTGTGTTTTTAATGTCGTACTTGTAAATTGAGGTTTGTGTCCTCAAACTTCCTCATAATGTGTAAGAAAAATACAAATGTCACAAATGTTTTAGTAAATGTTGGAAGCATAATAATTTTCAACACTTGCAAAATTAAATTGCACATTTGCGAATCGTCACTTACAACCACAAACCTCAATGCGCGAACACGACATTCAAATACAAACTCACGTGAGTTTTGGTACCGTTGTCACCCACAAGTTTTGTAAACTTGTAAGGTTGAGTTTTGCAAAGGACCTTTAACCCCTGACCAATGAACTCCCTATATCACAGGAACAACCCATTGTTTACATTCTGCAGCAGCCAGTAAAAGTTTTGATAAAGGCCAAAAAGTCTGCAACATTAAGAAAACATTGCTGCAAAACTTTTGATGGTTTTCTTAATGCTACCGAGATTGCGTTAGCATTGTAAGGACGCTACTAGCCCCATAGCGATCTCCGAGACATATTTAAACTAAGTCACTGTCATTCTGAAAATGCTGCCTCAAGTTTCTGCCACTTCTTAACAAGATAGTGGCATTCCCATGGAGATTTCTTTTCTTTTCTTCTTATTTAGCAATACTAGGACCAAGTAATGGTCACTGAATAATTGTTGATTTATTAAGTCAGTCAGTCAGTCCACCCTTGTCTTGTCTTTTTTAATTGCTGGCGTGAAACTCTTGGAATTATGAAGATTCAAAATGTTACATCACGCCAGATGTAGTCGCGACAATTTCGCTTTTTCGTTTCATTTATTCGTAACGTGTAAAAGGGCCTTTAGTAGTAATAAGCTAGCTTCAGCTATCAAAAAATGTGTTGTTTTCTCAACATTACTAATACCATTTCCCTGTAGAAATTGTATTAAGTAGAATGGACCACTATATGTATACATAAAAATGTCCCTGAATGTATCTTTTTTTGAGCTTTTAAAGTGACTCGGCTGCCCATTTCCTCATTTTTAGAACAATGGCAAAAGTTGAGTAGAAAGTGGAGAATCTTGCTTTGGACTGTAACTCTAGTTTTCTACAGCTGGCTGGGCATTCTTTTCGCCTGACAAAGGGAGAGGAGGACTAATTTTACCCTGTCTGCTGTCTGCACTAGAGCCCACTGAGCCTCACTACTGGCACACTGCAGACACCACCTCCCAGCCGTATCCATGCTCTCTCTCTCTCTCTCTCTAGCTTTATCTTGCTGTTCGCCTCCTTTTCTATTTGCTTCTTTCCCTCTCGTCTCTCTGTTTCTTCTCTCCATCTCTCTCTCTCATGTCTCTCTCTAGCTTTCTCTTGCTGTTCGCCTCCTTTTTTCATTTGCTTCTTTTCCTCTCATCTTTCTCTATCTCTGTGTCTCTTCTCTCTCCCTCTCCTCCTCCACAGCGGTCAGCCCCACCATCACAGCTATCTTTAAAGCGTTCTAGCTGATCACACACTTTAATTGGACCGTACCAGTGGCCCGGGTAAAATAGCGGCTTGTGAGTTCAGCTGTAGAGCCGGCTGTACACACACACACAAACAAACAAACAAGCAAACAAATGAGCACATAAACAAAGAGCGATGGAAGCCCACCATGGAACATGGCACTGTGGAAAGAACTGCCTGACCTGCACAAAGAGGGATGGATTGGGAGCTGTGAAAATAAACTGGAATAGAGACATATAACGCGTCTGTTTTGGACAAAAGGGTTTGGTGGGAAAGTGCATACAGTAATGCGTAGAGCCATGTGGCAATTTTTTCTCTAAATAGTGTTTTACAAGGCATGTTAAGAAAGAACACTAGAAATAAGTATTACACAAGCATCATTCCTTGGTGAAGAAAGAAGAGTCTTCAGAGGGAATTGAACCTCTGGCCGAGGCATATTTAGCACCATGCTCGGTCCACTGAAAGAGCTGCAGATAAAAGGGAAGGCAGCAGCATCCACATTAATATGCTCACACAGATGTAGGCTACTGTACTACGCTCAGAGTGCCTTACTGTAGATCCAGCTCAGTCTCTTGTCTCTGCTGCTACACTGGAGCAGTTGGGCATTCATGTTCTTGCTCAAAGGCACTTGGACAATAGTTAAGAGAGTTTTATTTATTTGTTTCGGATTGGAACTTCTGACATAAATCTTTAAAATCCCTTATTGGATGATGGTACTGTTTCTTTCCCAGCTAAAAGAACTTAGCATCTACTATATATTTGTTAGCTAGAATATCTTAAGAAAACATAGGGTAGTATTCTGTAGTTTATATTAGTATATTAACAAATATCTACCGTTGAGAATGATGCAGAGTGAATTATATAAGACATAATTTTATTTATATGTTTAAGTTTGAGTACATTGTGCATAAGGAGATATTTAAACAAGACATTAATGCATACTTTATTTGTCCATATCTAGGATTCAAAAGTGGAAATTCTGCAGTAATTTGTTTTTATTCTCCGCACAGTGGTGTTTAATTTAGAGGCAGGAGCGTGTGTATTCCAGTATTTTCCATTTAGCGGCAAGGGACTGGGAGAATTCAGCAGGTCGTTTCACTTTCACGCTTTGCTGAGCAAAAACCCGGCGCCATCTGACAATGGTAGCTACAAGTCACCTTGCCGCGGCTTTTATCCTAACAGTGTGGCAAGTAATTCAAGGTTGTTAGTTTGAGAGCCGGTGTTACATCCAAATAAACCGCTCAAGGTACTGTACCGTGCACTCCCTTCCATCAGTTACAGCAGCAGTCTCACTGATGAACCAGGGCTTTGCAATAACAATAATCATAATTTTAATGTGATACTTTAGTAACCTCAGTAGGACAATTTGCGGCTCCATACAGTCACTGCCCTTCACAGATAGGGTCAGCTACAGCACAGGCATACACATTTGGTGGCTTGCTTAATGCAGGATGAATGGTTCCTAAACCTTTAACTCAAGTATTATTCACCACAGTGGGCAGCTAGGGCTACTGTGATAACTGCAATATTGCAATACCGCGCTATTGACAAGCCAACTGCAGTGGAAGGCAAGCGACTGCCGCTACGTTCACGCTTTTTCTTTTTTTTTCATGAGGCTAGACCCCATCAAATTTGAGGTCTCACCTAGCTACCTATCATCCAGCTATCGAAGCGCAATTGTAAATATGACCGTTAATATTTCAGAATTCCGACCATCTAGAATTATGTTTCAAGTTGTTTTATTTTGTGTTTTTTTAAACTGGCCGAGGGATGTTTGCTTTGACATTTAGAGTCATGCTACTATGCGGACAGAGTCGAGTCAAAGCTCAGGGCTGTTGCTGTTGTAATGGTAGTGTATATTTTCGGCACTCTGACATGGTTACGCGTTACTGCTTAAAGTGTTACTACAGTTTTTGTCGTAGGCTATTCCGTGTCTGGCTAACATGCTGCGCACACACACGTTTTCTTTAATGATGCTCTTTAAAAAAGACTGAATCAGTTGTAACCTATCTTTTTGGGTTACAATTAGGTAATTTAGCAGACGCTTTTATCCAAAGCGACTTACAATTACATGCTGCTATTATGAGGAGCAGATAGGGGTTAGGCATATTGCTCAAGGCTCAAGGATGCTTACAGGTAGGGTATACCCCGCCCTGTATACCCTACAGTCGGGAATACTTTCAACAGTTGTGTTTCAAACGTAAACAGTGAGCTACAGGCAGATATTTTTGGGTATGGGGCACAATAAAGCAAATCGAGAAAGAACAGATAAAAAAAATGACAATTACATTTAGCAGACTCTTTTATCCAAAGCGACTTACAATTACATGGTGCTATTACATGGAGCAGATAGGGGTTAGACTTTCCAGCTGGGAGTCCAACACCTAGACCACTAGACTATCCTGGAAAATGACTACCCACATGATAAGCTAACCCTAGCTCTCGACACTACTCGCTGTGCATTTAAAAAGGCAAGTGTTTCTGGGTGCATTAAGGCCACTACTCATGTATGACTGCTTTTGTGGTTGACTTCCTCCAGATACAATGCAATACGTTTTCACAGGCACATTTTCAGCAGCCTGTGAAAACGTACAAGACAAGAGCTTAGCACTGATGTTGGACAAAACAATGTTTGTCCAATACTGAGCAAAAAACAATGCGTTGAAGTTGTATGCAATTTGCAGCTGAAAAACTACAGAAACGATTTGATATACTTTCTATACAAATGTGTTTTGTGTGGCTCAATAAAAAAAAGTCTCATAGGCGTGCAACTTACCCAGTGTGGCTTTTGTGCTCATCTCAAATATATGCCAGCACATTCACCATACAATAGTCCTGTTGACACAAAATCATCAGATTCCATCAGAATCATCAGATAGAACAATGTCCTATATGCAGAGCTCTCGTGTAGCGTGCTAAACAGGACACCTTATTTAGGACAAGGTAAAGGAGGATCCCTCCCCCCCTGCGTCTCCCTGACCTTCCCAAAATTGGGTAAAGCTGTAGAAAGGAGATGGAGGAGAGGGAGAGGAGCTGGGGAGAGCCCATTTATCTCCCACCCAGCGGGGCAGTGAAGCTGAAGGTGAGAGGAGCTCAACCCTGCTGCCACCAGCTGGAGCTTATACCTGGCCAGTCAGCTGGAACACAATGGGACATTCTAGAGTGGCTTCAGGACACGCGTGCACGCACTCAGAGCGTACACACGCATGTGGATATAATCTACATGCGTGTCAATCAGCGTTGGAAACATCCGAGCGCACATAGACGCGTGAGACACACCGAGACGTGCCGGCTCTCAACACACAGACCCTACACACACACACACACACCACGCCCCCCGCATCCATCACAGCCACCCTCGATCCTCCTAAACCTGTCACTACTGACTCAAATGTGTAAACAGAGACGAGTGTGTGTGTGTGTGTGTGTGTGTGTGTGTGTCTGTGTGAGGAGTAGGCACGCCTGGTCGATCAGACAGCGCCTGAGACCACCCAGCTTAACTGTCGTTGCTAATTAACATGATTACTAACGGCCGATATCCCATAATGTAGGTTCAGCGTTGCGGCACGGTTTGCCAGCTCGTGTGGCTAACTTTGGTGCAGGCGTACAAAACGTCTGGAGACACAATGCTATCAGCATTTAGGGCTACAGCAAAACACCAGAATAAACAGCTAACTCAGCTAACTAGCGTAGCGCAGTTGACTTATGAAGTAAAAACCAAGCACTTATACAGCAATAATTTGTTTGTGCCTTCTTTATTTTCTCTGAACCGTAAAATGTGGCTTATTATCACAAGAGGAATTCCAACAGTGCAGACGACAACCACGAAGCGAGGTGAAGGAAGAACAAATGCGCTGCAGTGATGTGTGTGTACCGGGGCATCAGCAGAACACATCTCCACCAGCAAACATCCACCGCAGCGCTGATAAGAGCCTATTGAACCGTGCGACTCACTTAATTAACAGTAAACTGTCCCCGATTCTGTCCCGGAGTACCACCCACACTGTAACCGCATAGCTGACAGTTTCTTCGGTAGCGGTTGGTCCGGACCCACTGGTGAAGAAAATAACAAATATATTTAAAAAATACATGATGTTGTCCTGAATGTGTACTGTAGCTGAAATGCTTGCACACTGAGTTGATTATGTTTCCCCCTTAGAGGGGGTGCTTGGGGACTATACAGTGTGGGGTGCTTCAGGGGAGTGGGGATTGAGAGGAAGTTTACTCCATCAGCACTGCATTGAAATAGCTTTGCCCTGGTTTGGACACTGGGGCCCCCAGAACATCACACAAACACACACACACACACACACACACACACACGCACGCACGCACGCACGCACACACACACACACACACGGCAACCCTGTTCCAGTGGCTACTGTGCATTTTTTCAATGTGGTCTGGCTGCCCTTCAAGAAGTGTGTGTGTGTGTGTGTGTGTGTGTGTGTGTTTTGGGGACGTACATACTGTGCGTATACCTGCAGCAACCCTTTCGATCAAATTACTTTAGTTCAATGTAGCTTCCCCTACCTTTAACACTCCTTTCTCTATGTATGATATATTATCATTCAAAACTTTCCCACGTTTTTTTTTTTACCAACTTTTCCAACTGGCTTTCGCAGGAAGTCATACTAGTGTTTGATGTAAAATTATCTAAAATCCCCTCTAATCCCTGACAGGTTTTTGGTTTTGCCTGGATCATCGCCATATTGTCCTAATCTTAATGCCCAGTGTTGGGAGTCCCACAGGACTGCTGAAATCTCTGTTTCTCGTGTTTAACGGCCAAAGCCGCAAGTTCTTGACAGGCTGTAGACGAGTGGAAGTGTTTGAGGAGGATATCGGATGTTGAGACGTGAGGGCGGTCCGTTTGGGGCGGTCTTGGCGTACCCTGGGCGTCCTGTTAGGTTCATTCTCCTGAGGAGAAAGAGAGATATTGGGTGCTTTACAGTTGTTGTTATTTTCATACCAGTTATTTTATAACCTTGAGGTGTGTGTGTGTGCTTGTGTGTCTGTGTGTAGTGTGCAGAGGCACACTGCTGTCCCGCTGAAAGATAATTACACAATTATGCCCCATCTATCTATCTATCTATCTATCTATCTATCTATCTATCTATCTATCTATCTATCTATCTATCTATCTATCTATC
>JAODLI010060437.1:0-15287 GCA_027575585.1 Percopsis omiscomaycus | reverse complement strand
TGTGTGTGTGTGTGTGTGTGTGTGTGTGTGTGTGTGTGTGTGTGTGTGTGTGTGTGTGTGTGTGTGTGTGTGTGATTCCGTTAGATCTCTATTGAGACCAGGGGAGCAAATTCACCTTATCCAAGGGCAAAGCCACCGGTGAAAGTTCACAATATTACCAGCAATTACTAACACATTTAAATTTGGGCTGGACAATAATTCAATATCAATATATATTGCGGTATAAAAAATTTGTATAACTGTGATATGATTTTTCAACACATTTCCAATATTTCGATATACATTACAGTGGTCGCGTTAACTAAATATTTTCTGAAATATTGACAGAATTTTTCGAACAATAATGGAAATATCTGATGATGACCGTCATTTTGACACATTAAAACACTGGGCAATCGCTGGATCTACCGTAACTTTAAGTAATTCACGCCGGTGTTTCCCGCACATAGACAAATTTGTGGCAGTGCGCCACAAAATCAACACCAGCCGCCACACATTGGGTTTCGTTCTTTATTCATACAGTCTATGGTTTCGTTATATATATATATATACCTGTATATATTTTTACAATTTTTAGCGGATAGGAGCGGCCACAGCGCATTGATTCGCTCAGCACCTCCTTGCTTACACGTTAACGGACCCGTCTGTGAATTGCCCCTCCTTTTTGTGCCCACTCTAGTTCTAAATTGATCATGTGCGCGAGGAATGATTGTACCAGGTAATAGAAGTAATAGAAGAGGAAGACGATTATGGAGGTAGATATCTATCAAACATATATATTCCGCTGTTCTCTCCGTGTCAATTAACACTACCCAATACTGCCCGATGTGTGTTCGGCTCACTAGCGCCACTTTCAGAACATGAGCCCAAGAGGCTCCTAAGCCTAAATACAAATAAAAAGGTGAAAATTAATATATTTGTACCTTTTTCCTAAAATATATAGTTTTATAGGAGGAGGTTTCATAGACTTCATAGGCAAATACATTTTTCAGAAATTTGTAGGTACAGACATCTATTGTGGGCCTTCTTGGCAGTTTTTACTAAGCTTTTATACTGTTCATATAGATATCGGAATTATATCGCATAGACCGAAATTAAGAAATATATTGTGATATAAATTTTGCCCATATCGTCCAGCCCTAGTTTGTAATGAATTTACCTTTTTATAACTTTGGGTAAAAGCGGTAACAAAAATTTGTTTTTGCCTAAGTGCTAAATACACTCTCACAGTCTGAACTACTGAACTGGAGTTATCTGTGTGATAGTTGTTATCCATTCAGAAACATGGTCCTTGAGAAACCAGCAGTGATGTCTTAACATCTCAGCTTTTCCTTACAATCCTCGAAAGACACTGAAAATATACTACTAACCTGCCAAGCTGCATGCTCAACACATACACAAACAGTATACTCACACACTTACACATGTACACACTAACAGACACACACACATGTGTGTGTACACACACACACACACACACACACACACACACACACACACGCACGCACACACCATCACGGGTGACTTGTACTGCATGTGGCCAAGTATCGCCAGACCCAAACTAAAATGTGTACCTGCATGTGTGTGTGTGTGTGTGTCAGGCATAAGGAATTATATCTGTGAGGAGAGCGGTGTGTGAGGAGGGGTCAGAGGGGAGATAGCAGGAGCATAAAATATGCCTCCTTTTCCCCTCAAAGCAGTGGACACCAGCTGAGATGTTATTGGCGAGTAATTAGAAAGCAATTAGCTCCAAACGCTTCATCATAGAAAACAGATGGGGTGGCAAGGAATGAAAGCCCTCGCTCGTCCCTCACAACCCCCTCTGGAGGAGAAATCATACACTCACACACACACACAAGCACAACACACAGCTCTGATATGAAGAGAACAGTTTTTCCTCCTGGGCCCAAATATTGGCTCCTAAAGTCCAGGAGCAGAAATATCCGTCACACCTTTCACTTGTCAAATGAAATATAGCAGCATAAGCTGTCGGCCCAGATCACATGTCGCCTCGTAAAGTCCGCCGTTTCTTATAGCACGAGGCACTGGTAATATCCTGTTCCCTTCTCCAACCCACTTCGAGTTAAACACACACACACACCATAATATGTTTTACCTCAAATATTTGAGTAAGGTGTCAGATATTTAGGAGTGGTATCAGATTTGGCCAGCTTCCATCCAGCTAGCTCCTGTGCACACTGAAGATATCTGCCTTGTTTCTGTCGAAACGTTATTTGAACAAGTTAAACTTTATTGCTTTATACACACGTTGGCAGTAGGGGAGAGTAATGATGATGGCATAAAGAAATAATGAGAAAGTGCTTTTCTCATTGACATTGACGTCACTAAGATGCACTCATGAAAAACATGCCCATCATACATACAGTATTTCGGTTTTCTGTATGGGATTATCAATATGGTGAGGAAGCCTACCTTATCTTGTTGAGTGCTCTTTTTATGGCCTGTTGGGGCTGGTGGATTGATCTGCCGCGACATTACCTGTTTAGCAATAAAGTCATTATTAATGAACAAATCAGCCATAAACCGCAGTGAGCTTTATTTCAGAGCACAAGGAATCTTTTGTCAAGGTAAAATATAGTCTAAATAAAGTCTAAATTAAGTTTACAGGACTATCTGAATTTCCCATTTTGGAACGTTTCAGTTCCAGTTTTCAATGCATTCGCACATGTATGCCTGTTCATTTACACGCACCATTTAATCTGCCGCGGGTGGCCAGCGGTTTGTTTTATCTTGTGTTGTGTAAAATAAATTCCCTGGTAATAGGTAGCATAACTGTAACCTCCAGGCTGTCTGGCAGAGGGAACAGAGTTCAAGTGGTCACTTCTCTGTTAGCTGAAAGACAATACTTCTTCAGTTGTTGCAGTTGTAACAATTTGTAACACTAGAAATGTCACAAAACAATATCTTAATGTTAACGACCATGGCATTCAACATCACATATTATGGAATTGATGAAAGGAAAAGAATAACATAGAAATTTTGAATTTAAATTTTTTGAATTTTGAATTAAAAATCTCTAAATGCTGAAATGCCTAAGGCGTTGTCCTCTCTAGTATGACTGGATGTTATTTTTATTCCTTGGTAACCACAGACAGATTAGTTTATTATTTTTTTATAATAACTTTGATAATAAGATAAACTGAACCCCACATTAGGGGACATGCATCTAGGATATTTAGCAAATGCCCCCGATGCTGCAGGAAAAGGGGTCCATTGAAACTTCCTGGGCTCCAGCATACCTGAATGTGGTCTAAATGTCAGACAATAGCGAAATGCAATTGCAATAGCCTGCATTTAATCTGTAGAGGGCATAACCAAGCATTCTTTCAGAGTATATTCACACAACACAATTCATTTTTTCTCAGGAAGTTTTTTTGTAAGGGAGTTGTATTACTGTGTTAACTGTGTGTAATCTGTGTGTTTTTTTCCTCAAAGATTCCCTCTCGTCTGGTGACGATGAAGACTACGATGAAGATTCCGATGAAGATGAAGGTAAATGAAAACAAAGTGTTTTTCTCCTTCATCTCTCCATGTTGTTTTGTCAAACCTTCTGTCGCCAGTCTCAGTTTTAATGGTCGTTCTGGAGGTTTCTAAGACTGCTCTGCTTTCTCTGTGCCAAAAGCATTAAGGAGGAAATGGCATCGCTACGTTTGGAAGCAAAATATTCTTTGGCTAGAATAAGGTGGCACAAATTAAGACAAAAACAAAGACAAAAATTATATATATTTAACAAAACTCACACAAAATTATTTAATTACTGCATCTGATTTGCTTTTGTTGATCAATTAATCATTCTTTAAATAAATAATTTAACCCCTAACTCACACAATCACACAATTTCTTCTAAAAATATACTGGGAATGATTATTTTAGCTCTACGATTCGCACCGCAGACTGTCGCACTACCTTCCCACGTTCACATGAAAGCGTTTCTCCCAGGTGACGTGAGCTAAACGGCGCGGCAGCGCGGATCAAAAGCCCCGCCGCTCTCAGCCAGGTAGCATCTCCCCCGTCTCTCCTGACAGGTGCTGTTCTGACAACAAGAGTCAGCCGGAGTTCAGGGCCAGGTGAACAAAGCACAGGTAGAGATGGAGGCAGCATAAACACTCTGAAGTGTCAGGCGGAGGGAGAGAGGGATTGAGGGAGATTAAAGGACAGTGGAAGATTGAAGAGTGATGGAGAGAGACTGGAGAGAGAAAGAGGTTGATAAAGATTTGGAGGCAGAAGATGTCCTGGGGCCTCATTTATAAAACTGTGCGTAGAATTCACTTGAAAATGTTCAAAAATATTTAGATTTATAAGACAGTGAGCATGCACATCCCACCCTGGTTTTTCTTTTATAAATCCCAGTCAAACGTAAAGTTGCCTTAAAGAACACGCTTCTAGTGTCACCCACATTTGTCTATAAATTGTCAATGAACGGACCCAAATAAATATCAAAATACCTACTTACGCCCCAGGAACCCGTTAATTTCACATTGACAAAAAGCAGCAGTGATATTGGGACTTTTGAAGTTGGATCCTTTTTTTATAAGTTTATAAGTCAATCTAAAAACTGTTAAAATGAGTTTCATTCATTGCCATCGCTGTTGCCTTTTCCCGTTTGTCATTTCTGCCTTTATAATCTATGTACCCATAGGTCAGAGTTTCCGAGATAGGGAAACTTCACGGCAAATTTGTTCATATAAATCCGGGACATTGCTCAGAAAGTGTCATACACAGTTTTTTCTACGTACGCAGCGTTTATAAATGAGGCCGCTGAACTGTGCTTGTAACAGACAGTGCCCAGATATCAATCATAAACCTAAATAAAGCTTAAATCCCATACTATTTTATTGCTGAAAATGTTAAATTAACATTTCCATTTTTACTTTATACCTGACTTTTCATAAAACTTCTCAATTATCCTGTACATGTAGTTGTTCTGTAGTGGTTCTATCTAAATAGGTTGTAGATGTAATTTCAAGGAATGTAACCGTAAGAATACTGTAAACCGTAGTGTAGTGGTGTGATAATCTTATATAGCTGCTATTGTTAGCTTCAGGAAAGCCTCCAGTATAAGAATGTGAATGCAGTTGAATGTGAGGTTTTCCCCATGAAAGCATTTCTGTGGGGCCTGCTTGCCTTTGACTGAAAAGATCCCAAATGCTGGTAAATAGCCCCAGACTTCCAGGGCTAATCTCTCCATGTAAGTCTACCTCATGACATGCTTTCCTGGCCTAGGCAGAGCGGATTAGGGCAGACACGTTAAACCCTTATCGCTGCTTAATGTCGGCTAAGTCAATGCTAATTAGCCGGCTACAGGGGAATGGCCCATGTGACGAACCATAGCCAGGTCAGACACACACGACACCCACCTTCAGATGGAGAAATAGGGGAAATATTCACACTTAATAGAATAAGGATGTAGAGAGGGAGATAAAGAAGAGAGAAGGAGATCAAGACAGAGAGGGAGCATATACACCAATTTAAATTTAAATTTAGTGAGCGATAGAGATAGGTACAATATTACACTAAAACAAAGAAAGAGAGTAAGTAATTGTTTTGTGACTGACAGCAGGACAGAAAAAATATGCAGGTTCAACGTTTATTGAAAAGACAGATGAGGGGGTAGTGGGTCAAAGAGACAGAGAAAAGTCAGAAAAGAAAATTATGGACGTGTTGAATCTTGTGGTGCTAGTAGGCTATGTTTTGAACAGCCATTGAATAGCTAAAATTTTAAAATAATGGTTCATTCATCACACCGATGTTAAAAGTAAGCTTACCGTTCAGCTAGCTAATTTCTCCGCCACCACTGACGCAAAATGATAATCTAGTTAACTGTTACCTGCTTCTATGATTAAGGTAAGATAATGTTTGCTAGCATTGGAACGGCTTGGTCTTGATAGCTATGCTTGTTTCCAAGTTAGCTCTTCACAGTCACAGCACGCAAACACTTTGAATGGTGTTTACAAATGTCGTGGGTTCGAGCCCGAGTTTTGGCCTACCTCTAAGCATCCTTGAGCAACATGCCTAACCCCTACCTGCTCCTTGCAATAGCAGCATGTATTTGTAAGTCACTTTGGATAAAAGCATCTGCTAAATGACTAAATTGTAAATTGGAATTGTATTAGCTTGCCATTGTCCAACAGGATGTCAGTATAATGTTACTTTATACATGAAGCATGACAAAGAACTGACAAAGTATTATTACCCAATGTCAATCCTAATAGTTTTGCACATATATGACATGCAGTCCACTGTCTTCCATCTGATCGGAATGACAGCGTTGTGTTGTGTGTGTGAAATCCAAACAGCAACCTCCGGTGCTGAAAAATTAATCCAACCGAAAGTGCCAAAATCTGCAGTTCCTCTAATGGCCACTTGAGACTGGCTCTAAAAGCGAGTCAATCCCCATGTTACAATTTCCAACTTTATAGCAGAAATAAACATGTTTACAGCCTGATACAAAAAATGTAGTCAGAGCGTTTCCCAGTATTCAATATGACCCATGATACCACCCTGTCTGTGGGCTAACACAGGGTCCGTGGCTGGGTCCTAGCACTCTGTCTGTCCGGCTAATACAGGGTCTGTAGCTGGTGACATTTATACCTTTTGATTATGTTATATTTTCCCCATTATTTTAGCTCTCTAAAGTAGCAGTTTCATGAATCATGTTGAGTCAAGTATCTTTAAACTTTTTAAAGTTTAAAGTTTAAAGTTTAAAGTTTTTTAATTTCTAGACCTCTCACCCAGCCGCCAAATATTTTTTAGTTTTTAAGGTCTATGCCAGTTTAGGACAAAAACACTCAAAGGCCAACACACTCAAAGCTTGTTTCGTGTGGGGGGGTTTAAAGAGGAATGTTAACAGGACTTAATCTGTGCTGTGCTTCAGAGCTATGCAGGGCCCAGCTTGTTTACCCTGGCATGAGAGCAGAGGGCTGGACGCTACGTGGCTTCATGCAGCCATTCAACTGCCTCTGTTTGCCTTGGGTCCCCGCAGCCCCCCTCCACCCCACCCCATCTTCCAAGGCCCCTGCCGGCCCTTCAGGGCAGTATGCTTTCAAAGAGCCCCGGTGTAATCTGGACTCAAATCTGCCTGTGTGCTTGCAGGCGACAGAGAAGGCAAATTACACAATTAACATCCCCACACCCCTGTCAGATCTGTGTCCACATCCAGAGGCCCTGCACCATGGCTATTGGCTCCACGGACGCTAATCACTGATAGATTGAGGGTTCACAGTCGCATTCTCAGACTGACTACAGTTAGAGGCAGCAAGTGTGTGTGTTATCTTGAGTGTTAGTGGCCGTGCATGTGTGTTTGTAAATATGTTTTTAATGGTTGGGTGTTTAAATATGTGTGTGATGCATCTCACATTAGCTAACCTCTCCCAGTCCCCAGCTCTAGTTTACCAGTTGTTAGACACAAACAGTAGCCAGAAATACAGGTGTGTATTTTGGGCTTCGTTAGTTTTCCATTAGTTAGTGTTGAGCGGAGCAGTGTAACCTATACTATAGCGTGCAGAGCTCAGTAAACACACCACCCCATCTTTTGTGAAATACCAACCTCTACTGTACTATGTACTGTAAAACTATCCAGAGTCCAGAGCTATCTACAGACCCAGCACCCATGGGGATAGACACACACATACTCGCTGCCAACACTTTCCACTGAGGAAATACCATCCACCAATTAAATTTAGATTGGGATTCCGGTTTTTAAATGGCACAGAAAATGCACAATAAATAGTAATCATGTGAAGTTACATAATATATTAAGATATACGTTTATCAAAATAGCAGCAGAATCTTATTTCCATATTGCAACAGGCTGCATTGCATGCTATTGGAAATAATTAGCTGTTCTTGTGTAATATAAAAATGTGTGGTAAACGAACCCAGCACTTTCATAATATAACTGAAAATAGAATGTATGATCGTTTAAGGCAGGTAAACCCGCAAATCAAATATACATCAACTACTCTCAAAATGTGTCCATTTGAAGTCTTTAACGTAAACACTTTAAAAAATATCCCAGGACATGGTATTTTCTTGTTTCGATTAGAGTTTGAGCCCTAATATGCTTCCTGGTTTGTTGCAGAATATGCAAATGGTCCATTACGGGACGTGCCTCAACAGTGTACGGTGATGTGTACAATCCCTGCACAATGACAAAGGAAGTGGATTTTGGCAGAATCTTTCATCAAAACAAGAAAATACGGCCACATTCTAGGATATTTTACAGCAGTAACATTAGAGACTTCAAAAGGATGCATTTTGGGAGAGTTAAACAGAGTTGTTGGCCGGTCCCATTTGTTTCTATTATGTGTCTAAACAGCGTAGATTGCCAGAACTCTAAACTCAATTTTTTTATTTGATTTTGGTCAGAAAGGATTGCCACTGTTGGGAGAGAAGTGAAAATGAGGCCCAAGTCTGAATTGGCTGGAATCTCCCTTCTTTATTCAAGATAAAACACAATCTGTTTTATTGTGAAGACCTCATGCCCTCGACTCGTGCAGACTGCATGCAGGCAGGAGTCTCTATTTTTGGTTGGTGTCAGTGCTGAGCTAATAGCAGGAGAAGCAGACTTGGAGAGGAGAGAGGGTTGGAGGACCACACATTGGGAGAGACTGTTTAACAATCTGTGTGTGTTTCTGGGTGGCTTGCTGTAAAATAATGTGTTCAAACTCCTCTGAAGGCTGCCGCGTGGTGCACGCTGCGTCACTCCCAATACACACACTCAGCAATAATGAAATCCAACAGATATTTTCCTTTCATGGTGGAGGGACGTGTACGCGCACACTTTAGTGTTGCTGCTGAGAGCAGACATAAGCAGTCACACACAAAGCTGGTTGAATAGCATGATGTAACTATGTGTTTGTTAGCTTTATGAGACATGTTTGTGTATGGTGGTAATTACTGTGTGAAGCTGTAGTCAGAATCTCATGGCACAGAACTCGTATCATCTTCTAACACATTTCAGGTCAACACATTTCTGTATGTGAAGCACATCTGAAAGTTGGGATATATATACAGTATAGGTTGTTATAGTATTTTGTTGTAGTAAGCAAACACACAAACACACTCACACACACATCTGTGTGAAATAGTGTCAGTGGCAGCTGGGTGGAGAGAGTAATTGGACAGCACAGCAACGTGTTTGTCCAATTAGTGGAGTTTTATGTGATAGACAATGAACCTAACTCTGTCAGAATGCTCTGTGAATAGTGCAAGTTATTACTAAACCTGGACACACACACACACACACACACACACAACCGCACACACACACAACCGCACACATTGACATGCTAATTAGCTACTCTTTTTAAAAGAGACATCTGATGACCGGTCAGCCACCTTGCCAGCCTTTGTCCTTGGACACACACACACACACACACACACACACACACACACACACACACACACACACACACACACGCACACCGGGCAAGCCATGCATCAGTACACCCAGCCTCCACGCCCACACATGGAGAACAATGACCCTCTCTCATTGCAGAAGGCCGGCTCTAGCTTGCCATTGGCCATTGTCCCTGTCTTCTCAATACAACTCAATAAATTGCTGTGACACTGTCCAAACCTTCAGTGTGCTAGAATTCTAATGAGCTCTTACATTGTTATCCTGGGTGAAATTGATATGCGCTGTTTGCTCCTTCAAAGGCCTGAAGCAACGGTTGGGCATTCTTTTCAGCCTCTGTCAAACAACGTTTACAGCACCCGGGGCTGTAGAACACATCTCTTGGGGCAGGAGGGTGGCCTGGAAGTGTGTTTGTGTGTGTGTGTGTATGTATGTATATATATATACACACACAGTATATATACTGTATATATGGTATAGTATATTCCCTTAAGAGACAGTTAGTGCTCACAGTTATTCGTGCATCCTGCTGAAATTACTTTGAACAAGACACGGAACTTGTACCTGCACAGTGCTTGTGTGTTACTGTTGAAATAAGTAACATTCCTAATGCTAACAAAATTTGTGAGAAAGTCTTAGCTAGATTGTGGCACTAACAGGTCGTTTCCAATTATAGTCTTGTACTTAAAACCAGAATATAGTTTAGAATATAGTTTAATTAGTGACATGATTATCTACTTTGACCTTAGAAGACTACAACAAAAGTCCAGTTCTACAAGTATAGTTTGGTATATTTACATGTTGTTAAATGTAACCCATTCTGCGTTTCGCCAACAGAGGCTCCGTATTGGGCTAGGCCTGATCGGATGGACAAGAAGCTACTGGCGGTCCCGGCCGCCAACACCGTGAAGTTCCGGTGCGCTGCATCTGGGAACCCGCTGCCCACAATCCACTGGCTGAAGAACGGAAAGGAGTTCAAAGGAGAACAGCGGATGGGAGGAATCAAGGTGAGTCAGTCTTAGTAATACAAGTAGTAGGACAGGCTGCATGCTATAGTACTTGACCAACTACTTCTATTTACTACAGAAGAGGCTGTAGGCAAAAAGTTTACAGGGCTGCTGGTTGAAACGCCCCCACCAGCTAATAACAAGTGGATGAGGTTGCCGTTGAGCAAAGCGTGACAAACATTAAAACTTTGTATCTGTACCAGAACGTTTCCAGCTGTCAATGACTCTATGTGGATGAGTGTTACAGTGTGTTTGTTAGCTTAAAAGGATAATTCAAACTTACAATCTGTCTGTGTAGAGAAAAGATGAAAGCGTTATACTCTAAAGCTGGACTCCAGCATTGAGGACAGACTTATCTCCCACTATGCTGCCTGAAATACATTTAGAGGGATCACGGTGGGTCAAACGACCTTGCTGAAATCAGAGTGCAGCACAGATTCAGGCAGACAGGCAAGTGCTGACAGCACGACAGAGTTGCAGACAGCTGTTGGAGTCAGTTGTGTCTTAGGATTCACTCTAAACATTAGACTCTGGCCTGGAACCGTGCTGTTTAAAGTAACACTGCTTGGTTTGGTTTCCTTGGTTTCTAAAAGTCGGAACTGCCTTAACCAGGTGTATGCAAAGTGATTAATGACACTTTTATGATACACCAAACATGTACAATAACTGTCCTTAATGGGTAATTTATATAAGACAACATACTATAAAATAAATTAAAATGACACTTGATTGATCTTTTAGGGGAAATTCAGGCATTACAACAGCAAAAAATAGCAAATGGATAGTTAAAGAAATAAATTACAAAAATAGAAAAACAACCCTAAGAACAATCTGATGTAGAATATTCCTCTATCAATTATTTACTCCCTTTTTATTTGCCCTTTGTAAATTAGAGTTTATTCAAAATTTTGAGTCTCCCTTTAAGATACATGTAGTGAAATAGAGCGGGGCTCGTAGTGAGGCGAGGGTCTCTTGTTGCAAACCTGGCCTTTTAAAGGGTTAAATGTAATGAGATCCTACAGCTATTAACAGTTTACAAAGATCCCCAACATCTGCTCCCTGCAGAGCCATGACAGTTGTCTGCCTCGCTCTATCCCCACTCTCTCTGTTGTCACATACACACACACACACACACACACACACACACAGTTACAATTACCATCCACGCACACACGTAAACATTTTCACAAAAATACACTCACATAGATATGCACACACACACATGGAATCATACTATAACATTTACCCGTTTAACATAAAAAAACGCAACCTGACCCCATATTAAAATACCCCTACTACTTCAGGTTCACAAAAAAAAGGCTATTTGCTCACAATGATCGAAATTATTCACTTTTTTTTTACATAAAAAAACTGCCTGGTGTATTTTATGCCCGCGCCCTACGAAAATTCCCGACCGCACCCAACGATGTTCATACGTTTCTACCCGTTACATCAAATTTAGCGGTTCACCCGCAGGTTCCCGACCCAATGTAGGACTCTGCTCCACACACACACAATTACATGGACACAAAACACACACCTAGCCGTCAGATAGACAGAGCTGGAGTGGAGAGGCATTCTGACAGGATCTGTTGCGTGTTTAGTACGCATGAAGATCTGACATTGATAAGGCTTGTTTCTACTTTGTTAGAAGATAATTAATCCCAAATTGAGTTGTCATAATTCATTCCAGCTGTTCTGGAGCAGTAATATATATAATCCAAATGCCTTTTTTCTTTTGTAAAACAATCAGGAATATCTGCCCTGACATGTTAATTAATACATCACTCAGTCCCCCCCCCCTCACTGGTCTCGTTGCAAGGTAGGCCTCCAACACCCCCCAGTGTCAGTGTCCCCGCCGCCTGAAGGGGGAGCAAGGCACTATGTCCCCTTGTCCCCTTGTAAACTCTTCAGACCCTCCCCCACAATCTAAGCTCTGCAAAAAATGTTCCTTTTCTTGCAGTGAGTCTTAAAATCTTGATTTTCTTTAATAAATCTCTGACCACTGTGTCCTGCTGTGCATGGAGATAAATGAGACATTCCCCAATCTGAATCGATTCGTTTTCTCAAAGGGATGAGTCTTATTTAAAGGCACTCTACATTTCATACTGCTGTTAGTGTTTTTAAGCATGTTTGGTTGAACTGCACATAAGTGAAACTCCTATTAAACAAATCGTGAAATCCTAATCCTAACTACTTTTGAATCACAGACACGCACATTTGCTGACAAGAAACGGCTACATCTTGTGTAGACGGTATTCTTTAACATGTCAATCCACTATAATTTCTGGTTGGATGGTATTTCTTTCAGGGCATCAGTTTTGTGGTGGGGTCATGGAGCGGGAAGGTGCCCCCCCCCCCCCCGCTCCATGACAGACTGACAATAGTCTCCCTAATGTCTCTGTTCCCTGGCAAGGTCCCGGGGCCACCTTCCTGCATACGTATTGAAATACACTGCTGAGTGACAAGATTATTTTTCATTTGACAGGCGTGCTTAATTTTGGGCTGAATGAGCACAAAGGTGTCTTATTTTCAGGGTTTCTGACAAGTGATGAGATGATTTAGTGTGTGTGTGTGATTGGAATTTGACATGATCATCAAACTGTCTATAATAGTAACGGAAACACTGATCTGTTCATTACAGTGAAGATTTATAACAACATGAGATCTAGGATTTATTTATGTGACTTTAGTTGGATGGCATCCATTGCACTGCTAATGACTGAAATGACTTTAAATCAGATTATGTTATATATTTGGTTTGATGTGCCCATTGAAACAGTTTTATGGTTAAATGGTCACTTACAATATTTACCAAGGCAACTAAGAGAGATGTACATTTAGAGGCACATTTGTTGAAATCAAAGTCAGTGCTAAGTGGGACATGCTGGCAATTTGTAAGTTATAAAGAACTGATTCCATCAGGGGAATCTTGTGTCAGAGCGCGGTGTGCCATTCCACACGACAGTGGAGCCTCTCCCATAATGGAAGAGCCGGTCACAAAGGTCAAGGGTCAACTCTCTATTGAGCCATCAGATGGAGGTGTAGAGGACTGTGCATGTCCGCAGCCTATTGACGGTCTAGGCTCTTTGACAACGCCGCCGCGTGTTGCCCTATATGGCAGTAGGAGTCTTATTATGGCGGTGCTAAATGCTGGTAGCTTGTAAGAGAGAAACAGCAAAGCTCTTAAACTGACACTAGACACAAGTGTTTTTTATGCATTTTAAATCCAAGGTTTTCCCCTCCAGATTTATACACAACCTACATTGTGAGTCTCAGTAGGCCAAGTAGAAATGTTTACACCTTGCAAGATTATATTTGGAGTCTTTTTAATTGTACAACTGCTGCAGCCATTTGTTTCCTCCCCCGGCGATTTGCTCAAATGTACCACGACTAATAAAACAGATTATCCTATTTTTTGTTTCCTTCTGTTTCACACCCCATAATTTACTTTTCTCTAAACTTTCATACTTTTCGTTTTATAGCACCCCCATCCTCTGTTGACGCATTGAGGAAGAACAAGCCAAACTGTGGCAATAGACCAACAAACTTTAGGGGCTCTAATGGCCAGCCCTGAGGGTCACTCTATCCCCTTCCTCGCTCTCTGTGGGTCAAATTAGACGGTAGCACAGATCTGGGCCATTGGTCCATCCTGACAGAGTCATAAATTTTGGTAAGTGGCCCCACTGGTTCTGACAGCGCTATTTTGCGAGGTGAAGACGGAGGGGTTTGGACCGTAAAGGGAACAGAGCTTCTTGTGTTCCTAAAGAAACTCGCACACTGCAAAAAATGTCTGAATTGAAGTTCAGTTAAGACATGTTTTTTGTGAACTTATATAAAGAATTAAGATGCATTACTCCACAGGTTTTACTGTCCCTGGTTTGTGCAACATAATATTGTAGCATTGTATATGTGGCATTATCTCCATCATTGCCATTTCCAAAATATATATAGGGTTCAAAAAAAGATTAACTGACATTTTGAAATGGATACTTTAAGGTAAACATTAAATTACTTGCTCTAACTGGAGATTTTTCCTGCGTCAAAGTTCTCGTCCATTCCCATGGCTTGTGGCCTCATACAGCCAAAGCCCATAAACCTTTTAAACCTCCTATGACTCTGAAGTAAGCTCCTCAATAATTTAATTCTGTTTGGAATCTGGTATGATTGTGCTGGACGGGATTAGCACGTTTTGAGGCTAATGTTGCAGGTTCAACAGGGGTGAACCAGGGCAAAGCAAGAAAAATAATAATTAGAGGTAATTACATCATTATAGTAGCATAACCATTATTGTTGTACTAGTTTTTATAAGCAGAATAAAAGTATAACTTTATGACTTATATTACGGATATACTAGGTTTTATAAGGCTGGTGTAAGTTACATATAAACAGTTATTTTCTTAACAAAATTAGACACAAGTTACTGATCTGAAAATATCACTTTCTCATTGAATTTTGTGGTTGTGGTCTTTGCAGTGCCTCACCTCTCACTCACACTCTCTCTCTCTCGCACACACACACACACACACACACACACACACACACACACACACACACACACGACAGCACAAGGCATCACTCATCTGCCCATGAGTGCAGCCATTGACTTCAGTTTGACTCTGGGTGGGGGTGGTGTTGTGGTAGGCGGTGACGGTGGTTGTGTGTGTGTGTGTGGGTAGACTGGGTGGAGCCAGCCACTTTCAAAAAACCATTTGCCAGCGTTCCTGCTCTGTGTTACCACGCAACTGCAGAAAGCACACACAGGCATAATATTTATACTGTGACATTATTTTCCGCATGCACCTCCAATAGAGAGAGAGAGAGAAAGAGAGAGAGAGAGAGAGAGAGAGAGAGAGAGAGAGAGAGAGAGATAGAGAGAGAGAGAGAGAGAGAGAGAGAGA
>JAODLI010060427.1:0-15287 GCA_027575585.1 Percopsis omiscomaycus | reverse complement strand
CAAAACGTTATCTTATCACCCTGAACACACCATCCCCACTGTCAAACATGGTGGTGGCAGCATCATGGTTTGGGCCTTCTTTACCATTCTGGAAGAAAACCTGATGGAGTCTACAAAAGACCTGAGACTGGGACAGAGATTTGTCTTCCAACAAGACAATGATACAAAACATAAAGCAAAATCTACAATGGAATGGTTCACAAATAAACATATCCAGGTGTTAGAATGGCCAAGTCAAAGCCCAGACCTGAATCCAATCAAGAATCTGTGGAAAGAACTGAAAACTGCTGTTCACAAACGCTCTCCATCTAACCTCACTGAGCTCGAGCTGTTTTGCAACGAGGAATGGGCAAATATATCTCTCAATGTGCAAAACTGATAGACATACCCCAAGCGACTTACAGCTGTAAGGTGGCACTACAAAGTATTAACTTAAGGGGCTGAATAATTTTGCACGCCCAATTTCAGTTTTTTTATTTGTTAAAGTTTGAAATATCCAATACATTTCGTTCCACTTCACGATTGTGTCCCACCTGTTGTTGATTCTTCACAAAAAATTACAGTTTTATATCTTTATGTTTGAAGCCTGAAATGTGGCAAAAGGTCATAAAGTTCAAGGGGGCCGAATACTTTCGCAAGGCACTGTATATATTCTGTAATAGCAGGCCTATACAATAGAAAGCAATCGACTTATGTCCCATCCCCGACAAAGTAGAGATGGAGGCCTGATGGGAAATTAACGAGAATAGGATACAAACGTCTCTGGCCGTTGCATTCAGCTGCAATTCCTTAGAAATGTCGCGGTTCTAGTGTCAATGCCATATGTATTGTAGGATATTCCCTTAAGAAATAAGGAAGGAAAATGTGCATGAAGGGCTCAAAATGTCTGCAATAGAGCGCTCATACACTAGCAGTGGGACAGCCCTCAAGTATGTAGTCGGTAAGACATTGAGGTTGGGCCTATGAATCCTGTCTTAACATTAAACCTTCCCAGAATGCCCGAACCCTGACCTGGCCAGGGCCGCGTGTAGTTCCTCTTCCTTTTTGGCCAGCTGGGCCCGGAGCTCGGCGATCTGAGCTTGCAGGTCCGCTATCTGGTCGTCAAGCTCTGTGAAGTCGCCCTCCAGCTTACGACGGCTCTTCTCAAGTTCCTGACGCTGCTTCTCCTCCTTCCTCAGACGATCTAAAAGACGAAGAGGACAGTTTGTTTAATGCCCACTCATTAAATAACAAAGGGTGGAAAAACCAACACAGTACAATACATTGAAAAAGGCCTACCCTCTAAATCTGTGATCATGGCTTCGTGTTTGTTCTTGAGTTTCTGCAGGCTCTTTGACTTCTCCTCCTCCTCAGCCAGGTTGGTGGTGAACTCAGATATCCTCTCCTCCAGAAGCTTCTTTTCCTGAACATGACAAAATAAATAGTTTCGCAGCAGGCTAACATCAGTGCAAAATAAAGCTGAGTTTATGTATAAAATATGTTTTTAAAGCTCAGATGACGTCTACTAAAAGTGATATTGAACTTTTGTTAAACCCTTGAATTCCTTACTCAAGTATAATTCTATGAAAATAATATATACATGGTTCTTGTCACAACAACTTAAGACATGTGCAATTGCAACCTTCTAAACCATTTCTTAAATAAGCAGAACACTGCCGAGTCAGACCTTGTTGAGTTTGTTGTTCTGGTCATCAAGCACCATTGCTTCCTCTTCCATCTTCTTGAGCTTGGCGTCCGTGGTTACCTTCTCTAACTGGAGTTTCTGTCTGGCTGCCTCCTCTTCATCAAGCTGCTGCTCCAGGTCCTGGATAGAGATGCAGACCATCTCGTCCAGTTTTGCAATATTCTTTGTTATAAAGCATTACATTCTACAAGCAGTTTTGATTTGCTGCCCTTAGTGACATCACTGTTAGTAAACAATCAGAGCAGTGGTTCATTGGCATAAAAGTACAGATAAAACAAAATAGCCTGTTCTTATAGAAATGCTGGATTATAAATTCACAGATGTATTTTTAAGAACCAATGGAATAATTTTAATTGTTGGGAGAAAAAAAACAAAACAACTACATCTAAAATATAGGAACTTTAAGACTTTGATTAGGGAGTACATGTAGGTTGAAAATATCAATCGCATGAATGCGCACCAACAGCTACAACAGGTTAGTCAATTACGCCAATAGGAGCTCCAGATAGAGGGAGCATAGGAGGAGGGTTGGGATTTTTGCCATTTCATTCTTTTAGCTAGCTCTCGTTGCAACTCTCAAATCCTAAATACAGCAGCTTTAATCTACAAGCATTGTGAAAAGAAGAAAATGTTATTTAATGTTCTAAGTATTTACAGTATTTACAATTGTAACATCAATCACAAGCAGGGATTTCTCCATTATATTGTAAAGTACTTTCCAGTATTGTAAAATAGTAAAATATGACAGATTTCCAATTCTAGGTGATCTGCTATTAAAAGAAGTTTTCTTAACTTTTCTACATGTCCTGTATTCCACCAGAAACTAACTCACCGTGATGTTCTGCTGCATTTTCTTCCTCTCATTCTGCAACTGAGTGACTCTCTCCTCCTCCTCCTCCACCCTAGACTCTAGGTCGTGGAGAATCTCCTCCAGCTCCTGCTTCCGGGTGGCCAGGCGGGCCCTCATCTCCTCTGCTTCGGCACAGAGCTCCGTCTCTGCCTGAAGCTGCTCCTGGAGGGCTAACTTCTCAGCGTTTAGCTAACAGAGGAGAAGAAGACTAGTCACTTCCAACTGACAAAAAACTAATACAGTGTGCAAAATGATGTGCATGCAGAGGACATAGGAATAACAAAAAAATATATTAAAACATGTGTCCACTTTTGCATAGACCCTTTATTGACGCCGTTGTACTTTTCAAATCCATTTGAGTTGAGGCCGATACCTGTTCTTGCTTGGCCTCAAACTCCTTCAGATGCTGTTCCGCCTGCAGCTGTCTCTCTTTAATTTTGACCAGTTCTTCATCTTTAGCCTGCATCTCCTCCTCCTGTCTGGTTACCTGCAGAAGGGGCTTCACCTGGAGAGAGCAGATTATGTTGTATGTGCATCACCTCAGTTAGTGAGGTTTTATTACTCTTTTTAAAAGGTTGCATCTGTACCTTGGTGAAGAGCCTCCACCAATGCCAGTTCCTCAGTTTTAGGTATGCAGCACAGTTCCTCTGGATCACCCTCATGGCTGTCAGTTGCTGCTGCCTCTTGGCAAAAGCTCTGAGGTGAAATATGAGTAAATAGTTAGTTGATAACATAAACATAAACCGAGCACACTGCTATTGATAACTTCTAACACTTTTCCCCCTTTGACAAATTCTTGTGGAATGCGTTAAATTAGAACTACAAAGATGGCTACCGCTGTCCGCAGGTCACGCATTGGTCAGTAATGTTCAAATGCATCACTTCTGATAAGCGTCCAGGGCAGTAATTTCTCTGAACAAGGTGAACGTTTCAGTCTGTATTTTGTTACGAATGACATAGCGATTATTTGAAAGAAAAAAATTCATGGACTGATGACGATTAAAGTATTTAAATGAGGAGGAGTTGGGTTGTGTTAATAAGAGTTCTAAAAGAGAACAGATCTTTTACATTTGGTACTTTCAATGCACCCTATAGCATCGCGTAGTGTCACTACTGGCAGACGTGAGCATGTGATAAATGGCTAGATCATACTTCCGTGCCACGTATCCCCTGCACCAGGCCTGGAAGCCGATAATGACGCCAGTGATCTTCATGTCTCTCTCCTCCTCCAGGTGGGCCAGAACTCCAGCTCTGAAGAACACTTTACTCTGGCCAATCCGGTACAGGTTAGGGTCCAGCTCCAGGGCTTTGATCTGACACAGGAAAGAGGAAATTACTTCTTTCAAGTGTGTTAATACGCTTAAATCCTTACGCTTCCCCATTTTTCCTGCCTTTTAACAAATCAACTTTGAGGACAAAAATTACACACACACAAAGTACATATATATAGATTTGTAAGTACAAATCTATGTCTTTTCACTGCTCTACTGTAATAGGGAAGGCACCATCTTTGTTAGCCAATTAAAACTGATCATTTACATGACGTAGCTGTACGCTCCTACGGGCCACCGTGACAGAAAATTTGACCAATCAAAATAAGGGGTGGGATTCAAAGGTGTGCACCTTCCAAGTCCCTGGGAGAAGGGGTTACGCAGAGCCGTTGAAAGAGACAGCTCTGGGGTTACGTACAGTACATCAGAAATCACGCACACTCATGAGCCTGTAGCCTACTGTACTGTTACGCCAGTTGCACACAAGCAGTAGAGTGTTTTTGCTCAAGTTTTTCCCGTGGATTGAAGGAGTGCACTGAATGCATTGGTATCAGATTTATAAATCCGGTATCTATCGTACCCTAATTGTCATACTATAATTTGTTACAATTTCTCATTCATACCATGAGCACACAAGCTTGCTTGCCGTCCATGAATCCTTTGGGAATGGCACTTGGTGTGAGGATCTCGTACCTGAGACACAGAAAATTATCAAGTTTACCTCAAGGCTCCAGTCAGACAATAATGGTAGAGTTTCACTGAAGTTTAAAATCATTTTAAATAATGACCAATGTGATATATACAGACAGTGGGGTCCAAAAATCTGAGACCACATTTTAAATATGTTCACGTAAACCTGGAAATAAATCAGAAAGTTTGAGGATTCTTTCTACGATGACCAAGAAGTCCCGACTTTTATGGACTTTCCTCAACCCCATTGAACATTTATGGGGGCATATTAGACTGCAAAAGCCAAGCATTCTGTGAAATCACAAAAAGCGCTTTGGAACATTGTCAAATCATGCAGGGATAACATGGGTCATAACATTTTGCACACAATTTGCTGTCATTAAGATATTCTGAAATTCATGTACATTTTTCAAATATTTTACTCACTCAAATTGTTAAGATTATATCATCATTTGTAATAAAAACATTTGTATTACAAACGAAACTAGAAGCCTCTTGACTAGTGGTCTCTTTTGGATCCTGTATATAAAAACAAAACAAAAAAATGTTCTGGCACTAATCACTTTATCAACAACACATAGGCCATCTCACCTCTGTCTGAACTCCTGGAAGACTATCCGGTTGGGGAAGCCCTGCCTGCAGATGCGGATCCCCTCCAGGACTCCATTACACCTTAGCTGGTCCAGGACAAGGTGGGGCTCCAGCTTACCAGCCTGCATGTATGTTCAAACCTTTTTATTATTTACCTTTTTTAAATTATTGCACTTTTTTCTAAATTGGACACGAGTAATTTCCATTTGTAGTTTAAAAGGTACACTGTTCACTTTGTGTCTGGAAAAACCCAGAGAGCAATGGCCCTTCCCCACATGAGTAGCTTATATTCCTCTCCACTTCTCATCATAGGGTGCTCATAGGCTCACATCTTCTCTACATACGTATATACACATATGTGCAACAGAAATGGTGAGCAAGGGAGGAAATTTGGCATTCTGGGGGCACTGCAACACATTTTGAGAGTGTTAGTGTGATAGCCATCACAAACAGGATATGTTTTTCCCCCCCTTTCTTCTTTGGGGTAGTGATAAGGTTTAGCCATAAGACAACTATATTCCAGATACATGCACCTTCCCAGTTCCCAGCATGCATCAGAGTCCCCAACACTACGTACCTTCTTCTCGTGGTTGGGGATAATGCAGCGGACAAAGTTGGGGTTGGTGTTTCTCAGTGTGGCCATGAGGTTGGTGAGGGACTCCTTGTATAGCTGGCCCACCGTGCGGAACATGCCTTTGCGGGTTTTAAAAGCACCATGTGCCGAGTCTGCCATTCCTGCCACTTTGTCAAGGCCAACGATGCGGTCCACTGTAATGAGAGGGCAAGACCCCCATCACAACAGGATTTCCACAGTCACATTTGACGTGCGAGGATGGTGTTTTGCAATTAAACAGAGACAGTAAAACATGCAAACATAAGATGCAGGTCTATTTACCAGCACAAGTGGGCGACACACTGACAAATTTCATGCAAAAACTAGAGTTTAGTTTCTGAGAACAATTCAATGAAATTTCCTGACAAACCACTAATTATAAACAAAATAAAGTTAAAAAAAAAGAATTAAATTAGAAGCTTTGAAATGTTTTGTGTTAAAACGATGTGGTGATTCCACTACTTACCATCTCTCCAGAGGTCAGCCACAAACTTATCCGTTGAGCCGTTTAGCAAAGTAGCAACACACTCGTTTAGAGGATCCATGTTTTTCATCAGCCACTCATCTGCCTTGTAGTCCACCTATACAGAATAATGTGGGAGGATGTGAGGTGGAATATAAAAGCTTTGCCTTTTCATGCATTTGCAAAAGAAATACATCACACACACACATGCATTTAAAGAAATAGTTATGTTAATAGTGAATCTATTATGTGCATCATTACTTCACCAATATCTTTAGTTTTAGGATGATAAGATGACATTTTTTTAGATTATGGATTTAGATGGAGTTAATTTATTGTTGTGTTGACCTTTCCAGCATAGTGGATAATGCAGAAGTCAGCATCGTCTTTTAGTTTCTTTGGTTTCTGGAACTTGGGGTTGGAGCCTTGCTCCTGAACCACCTTCTGCACAAAGCTCTTGTCTGTGGCCTTGGGGAACCAGCACTCTTCATCCAGCAGAGCCAGGATCCCTGGAGGACCAGCCTTAGATCAAAAAAATAAATGACTATAAAGCCCAACTTTATACACTAGGCCTGCCTCTGCTTGCATGACACCAATATTAGCTACGGGAAACTATTCTACATGCTGCTAATTGTAATTGAGATTTGAATCTGCAGTAAATCACAGTGTTGTGCTATAAACAGGATTATTTTTTATATATATATATATATATATATATATATATACACACATACATACACACACACTATATGAATTTATTACCATTATAATACAACTCTCTATAATAAATAGTGTGCTAACTTACACCTCTTAATTACGCAATTCTCTCTAACCTTCACTTAAGCTGCAGGTCACAACAGTTTCAAACAGAACTTCATTCTAAAAAGGGAAAAATATTTGAAAGCAGTGTACAGGTTTCTCGATTAGGTCGATGCAGGGCTGCAGGTCCAGACCAAAGTCGATGAAGCTCCACTCGATGCCCTCCCTCTGGTACTCTTCCTGCTCCAGGACGAACATGGTGTGGTTGAACAGCTGTTGCAGCTTCTCATTGGTGTAGTTGATGCACAGCTGCTCAAATGAGTTCAACTGACAGAAAGGAGAGTCATTTTAAAATGAATTTCATTTCAAAGAACTTTAACACTGAATAGATTGAGGCAGAAATATTCCTGATTTTGACGACGGCAGTAATGCCATAATGACAATGACAAAATTAACAATGGCATGAGGGCACAGAGTAGTTAGTAGCCATGATTTTTAATTATAAGAGAGTTTCCAAAGTGTCTGTAGAGTATATACTGCATATATTAGGTATATCCATGTTCCTATGTCCATTACCTCAAAGATCTCAAACCCAGCGATATCTAGAATACCAATGAAGGAAGCTCCCTGTCTCTTGGTCTTGTCTAGAGCCTTGTTAATCCTCATCACCAACCAGCGGAACATCCTCTCATAGGAGGCTTTGGCCAGGGCCTCGACAGCAAACTCTGCCTGCTCCTGCGTCTGGGCTTTCTGGACGTAGTCCCTGCCCACCTTAAAATGATGCACAATTCCACTTCAGCATCAAATAGCTCAGTGATTTTCAAAGTGGGGTTGGGACAATCCCCAACCCCCAAAGGGTTGCAAGACCTAACTAACTTTAGTAGTTTAGTAGTTAATTTATTAAGATATCTGTACATTTGGCAATGTTATTCATAGATGTTTATGTAAAACATTTTAATGCTATAAAACAGAAGTGGTTTATAGTTAGCAATTACCCTTGGGCACACACACACCTTGATTCTGGGGGACAGAATGGCTCGTGTGAAGTCAGTCACGTTCATACCCATCAGATGACACACTTTCTGAGCAGCTAGGGTTCACAAAACAGTCAAAATGGAGGCTAGCTGTTGTTCAGTTTGGAACATGTAAACATGTGATGTAATGTGCGTGCGTGCGTGCGTACCAGTGTCATCAAGCATGGAAGCCTGGTCAGAGTTTCGTTCTTTCTTAAAACTCATATTTCCAAGCTGCAGAACAGCAGACACAACCTTCAGCAGACCTGGCCAACACACACAAGATAAGGTACTGCCTTTTAAGGTTTTAATCACAAGGGAAATTAAGACACAAATCCAGGAGTGTGCTTTTAATGCTGGGAAATTGATACCAACTCAACCATAACTAGAGATTTTACAGTAATCTTTTTCGAGATTTTAAAGTAAGTAATTTACAGTAAGTAATGGAAAACTTACCAATAATCTCTTCTTCTGGGATCGCCATTATATTAAAGGCTTCCATGGTCTCAGTGAACAGGTCCTTGTCCATCTGTCCAGGAATGGTCACATTTCCATTAGACAGGAAACGATACTTGTTGTAACCTTCCAGACACAACTCCGCTAGGAAGTTATAAAAGAGGAAAGTAATTTAATATCAAATAAAACACTTCAAATAGACTTCCATTAGAGCTGCTCTATTCCTAGATTAAACCCTCAACTAAATAAGAACTTACAGCGCAACTTGTCCCCTGCGCCTGTCAACATGTAGTAGAAGATATGAAAGCTCCTCTCCTCTTTAGCTTGTCTGATGGCTCGAGACTTCTCCAGCAGATCTAACGGCATGCTTGTAAAGGACCAATCAAACACTGCTAACAGCTTATCCACAATACAGTGCAGAAGACAGTGCTGGCTGGGCATATTTCAGAGGAGAAGGATACAAGTTTCGATGTTGGCTCCAACAATGTACCCGTTAACGTCAAAGTTGATTCGGACGAATTTTCCCTAAAAAGAGTAAAGAGATCCACTTTGAAATGCTGTGATGGACAGCCACTGGTAAGTACTACTGTCATTCTAAGGTTGTTGTGACAGTCACCTATTATAATGATTATTGGTAAACTGCATCGCAATATGAGGGCTGTTCTTACAAATCGTGAAGAGTTGTCATTCTTGACCGTCTTGGCATTGCCAAATGCTTCCAAGATAGGGTTAGCCTGCAGAAGCTGCTTTTCTAGCTCCCCCTGATGGAGAGAGGAGAGAAATTAGACTTTTATGTATTATATTTATTGCAACAATTTCCTTGAACCACTTGGCTGCAATTAAGATGAGACCAGGGGCTATATCTTAATGATCTAAGCGCATGTAATGTAGCTAAAGCTCAAATTGCATTTCGATTTGTTAAAAATATTAAAACGTATACTTTATCTTTAACTGAGTGGGCAGCCATGTTGCTTTGACGTAAAGTCGGGAACTCTGTTGAGAAACCTTGCCCGAGATCCTGACAGGAGGGAGGTTGTATCTTATTTTTCCCCAGTCAGAAGTCAGAAATCCCCAGTTCCAACATATATATTAGGGTGTGTTTTGGGCATAACATGCAATTAACCAATCAGAGTGGCATCTCCCATTCCCTTTAAAAGCCAGGTGCACTTAAACCTTGGAGGATTGCTATTATAATGGCGGATTTTCCAAATAGTAACAGCAGGATTCCACCACCTAATTCTGAAAAATATTATCACTAACCTTTTATTTTATATCTCAATAATAATAATAATAATAACTCACATTGTAATCTTTTTCATGTTTGTGTGCTACCGCGCATCCCGGCGTGTGTAACAAGCATAGTGTATGCATGTTGTGCACTCACCTATGTAGGGGCATATTACCAACTTGATAATGTACACCTAAAATGAATACTGCGCCATTGACTTCAGGGCAAGTTTTTGTTGGTCAACGCACAATTGCTTTCCGCTGCATCAAGATAGCAATGCAGCAACAAATGCGGCAACAAGTTTGCCATTTAAACAACGTGGGCGCCGGATGGTAAAATGACAACTGCGTCGGTTTAAAACTACTAAAGAGTGTAAGATAGGGCCCCAGGTGTCATTGGTCAAGGTTGGCAGTACTGTCATTGTAGAATACACAGGCATGTACAAGCTTTGACTCATTAGGCTGCACATTCAAAGACAACATACATCTTTCCCAAACAAAGAACATGTAATACAGTGCATAAGCTTATGTACATTTCTACATACATTCCCCAGGGAGAGCAAGCCCACTCAGGAACAAAAACCCCTCCATGTCCATGCAGGCAGACACAAAAGAGAATACAGTAAAAAGCTGAACACAAGGTTGAGACATCCGAAGGAGAATAGCAAGAGTGCTGCTCAAACAGTCAAACAGATACTATACATAAAAGGTACTAGGGATGAAACGGTCCGGTCACCCAGCCATATCACTTGCAGGAGGAGACTCATTAGCAAAAACACAATATTCAACAACAAATTCAGAAAATTTTTAAGAAATAACAAAAAGCGGTGGGGGACCGGGTACTGATAGCCAAAAACTTGCAGCCCTAGTCGATGGTTAGTGACCTGATCAACAAAACAAAAAAATTGAGCCGCATTACAATGTCCAAATTTGTATTCTCAATGCTTATTGCAATAACTCTTTAAGACAGTAGTTCTCAAACCCCTCTCATTCGTTTTTGGGGGTCACAGTTTGAGAACCACTGCTTCAGGAGTTCCAATTCCTTCTATACCCAGAGAGAGCTGTCATCTAGTGTATGTGCTGAAATAAAGAAACCAAGGTGAACTCACTTGTGACAGTACTGCACTGCCCTGTAGATGGGAGGAAACACAACAACAAAAAAAGAGTTGAACAACAGGTTCAAGCATTGATTTTTTTTGTCATTAAAATGTATATGCAGATCTATCAGTACTCCCTTTCATAAGCCTCAGTACAATTATACAGTAAATACTACAGCCTACATAAATAGAGATGTTAGAATTGTATTCTCAGCAATTGCTGAAAAGGACCGCTAAGAGATGCATCGGCAACATTTAAATCAAGGGGGGGGGGGAGGGGTAAATACCTGTAAGCATCCTTGAGCAAGACCTTGCCTAACCCCTACCTGCTCCATGTAATAACACCATGCAATTGTAAGTCCCTTTGGATAAAAGAGTCTGTTAAATGACCCGATTGTAATTGATTATAAGTTTAACACAGTACAAACTCAGCTCATAAGCACATGTAATGCAACATCCCAGTTGGAGGCTTTAAATATGATGGTTCCTAATTGCTGGAATGGGCTGTATGGCAAACCATCATGTCTTGTAGGAACCTCATAGTTACCTCTAGATTCAAATTCTGGTGCTCTTTGGGGCCCTTAACACAAGAATAATGGTACAAAGTACACACATAAAAAGTGTTTGTCTGCCTCCAGTCCAGTCAAGGCTTGAAAGAGGAATGTTAGTGATCATGAGGGAGATAAAGCCCTCCTCCAGGTGGCTGCGAGGAGAGAGCAGAGGGAGGGAAGGAGGAGTGATCATATAGGAGCATATATGACGGAAAGAGGATGAAGTCTTTACGGACCTGCTCTTTCTTGGACTTGAAGGATGAGGCGACGTGGGCAAGATACTGGATGACTTTCTTTGTGTTCTCAGTCTTGCCTGCCCCAGACTCCCCTCTGTGGGAAAATCAGAATAACAAATACAGACTGGTGTGAGCTGTACCACTAACGTATAGCGTGTGTATGTTAGTGGTTGTCAACCTTTTAAGCCACAACCCCAAAAAAGGTGGTAGAAGTACAGACATTCCCGCATCAAGTACAAATACTCCATTTTGACTACCATTTCTTTCTTCTTTTTACTCGGGTTGAAGAATAAAGGTAGTACTCTTTAAAAAAGAAAAGAAAAAAAAAAGCTATTTCTAATGCTCAGTTGTTCTATGAGAAATAATCTAGATTAAAGAATAACAAATTTATGTCAAATCAATGTATCACTTTTTGAGTCCACCATTACTTACTATAACAAGTTCAATTTTTCTTTGCCCCTTTGCCTTCTTTTTTATGTAAAGCAATGTGTGTGTTCAGAAGGAGGTGACATGTAAATAAATATATCAAGGGTATAAGGGGGTAGGGTGGTCGACTCTCACCCAGAAGGTTGTGAGTTCAAAGCCCAATAAGACTGGCCTATCTGTACACATCCACTAGGTTTAATTTAGATCTGGAGCCTTAATGGAAGCTCTCTGATATGAAACAAAAAATAAACTGATGATGATATTTTATGCAAATTGCCGAGTAACAACGAGAAATGTAGTCAGTAGAAAGTATACATTTTTCTTTTGAAATATAGTGGGTAAAAGTCAAGTCTCAAGTGAAATAAAAACTGAAATAAAAAGTTTAGTACAGATACCTGACAATTATACTTAAGTACAGTAACAAAGTTGTACTACTACTGAAAGAAGACTCATAGCTTGACCAAGACCATCATTATTTTAATCTTAAAGTTTCATCTCCCCCTGGGTTAAAACCATTGAGGGTGTCGTTACCCACACGACCACTAGAGTAAGTTATTAAAGTACTGTAAATTTCCAAATCAATAGTTTGACATGTTGTAGCAATATGCTAGTCAGACAAAGCAGATGTAAATAAACATTTGGCTGTATGAATATAAAGGAACGGCTACTGTTTGCTTGAAGAAGGGAATAGAGGATGTTGACCTACGTGCAAAGGATCGACTGATCCTCACGATCTGAAACAACAATAAGACATGGAGTTACATTTGACAAGCAAGTGTTGAGATACAGGTTAGTGGTGACAACAAACCGAGCCAAATTCATGCATCTTTACTTTGATTGGAATACTTAAATAGATCCATTTCATATACTGTAGTCGATTCAATTCAACAACCCAATGCAAGTTAGAATGTGTACGATAAAACAAAATGCCAACCCTGCATCATGCTCCTGTAGGCTGTGTCTGTGATGGCATAGATGTGAGGGGGCATCTCATGCCTCTTCTTGCCCTTGTACATGTCTACAATGTCCTCTGTGTAGATGGGCAGGTGCTTATATGGGTTTATCACCACACAGAAGAGACCAGAGTATGTCTGCAGAGGAGAGTTTCAGGACAGTAATGTCATTTAACAATAATCATAATACAAATAGAGCTACAGGAAGAAATATACAGCTTGTTCATGCAGAGACACAATATAGTGCATTTCTGTTGTGTGGCTCCACATGCACACATACAGTAAGTTTATCAATACAGTGTGACTTTGTAGGAGTTGGTGCAATGTCCAGTGTTCAGAACCAGAATTTAATTTCCTTCTTGTGAATATTGGGACCATCTATATAAAAAGGTCATTATTACCATTAGTTTATAGAATTGCCAATTTGGATTTCAACTGTATACCTCACAGTCCTAGAAAGATTGTCAGTTCACTCCTTCCCAAAGTTCATTTTCATTTTCTCCATCGTGTTCTTGTGTTATTGCGTGTTGTGGACTGTGATTAGAGACTGTCAAGGTGGAGCTTTCTTACTTCTCCAAAGTGGCCCAGCAAGCCTTTAAACCTAGGGTGAACTTACATAGATGAGACCAGAGTAGTATCTCTCCTTGAGGTTGTGTAGCACAGAGGCCTCATTCAGGCAGGTGAGCTCAGCCATGTCTTCCACTTTGTTGAACTTAGGTGGGTTCATCTTCTGGATGTCATCCTTGTTGACCTTTACCTGAGAATTAAACAATAGTGCAAGTCAGTGAGAGCCGTAGAAATAGCCATCGTTACCTGGCTTGTTCCAGTTAAACCCATTATTAATAGGAGCATGGTTCATTTTTAACCTGGACTGTACCTTTCTGCCCGAGTCAGCCAGCTCCACCACACAATCCTCGCCATGCTCCTCCTTGATGGAGCCGGTTTCAAAGCCCAGCTTCTCTGAGGGAACCCAGACTAGCTTCTTGGAAGACCAATCTGCCTGGGCCAGAGGATCATTCAGAGATGTTCGATCCCCGTACAGGAACTTGTCTGCGTCACTCATTGTTGCTTAAACAGACAGGAGGGGAGTGTGAGGCACCTTATTTTGGAAACATACAATATAATCATCTGCGATACATATAAATTAATTGCCTGTAAAGCAGTTGTTGAGAGGGTGTCAATATGTCCACCCTGTAAGACCACTTGAAACCTGTCAAGCAACTGAGAATCAGGCACTCTAGGACTAGTGAATCAACTGGTTCTTGGTGTACCAAGATGAAATCTTACACAAACCTATTGGCTAAACATGACTTAAAAACACCCATTAGAGACATCCCAAATCTGGATGAACCAGTGACAGACAGGTGTATTTTAATGTGTGCATGCGCTTGCAAACCCAAACATACACACACACACACATGAGATTTACTACAGTGCCACACAAACTAGTGGCCCAGTGCAGGTTTGAGTTGGGTATGTATGCCACATAACAGCTTTTTCCTTGTCTTTATCTTGTGACCTATGGTCTGCTTTAATAAAGTTTCTTGAGAAGTACAAAAGGTTTATCAGGGCTGTTCCGACAACAATTCAATTGTGTTGTACAGTATAGGTAATGTACTGTAGTATTGTAGTGTTATGTCCAACCTCACCCAAAATCAGCTCCCTCTTTTAATTTAATTAATTAAGCGGTAAGACAAAGTATTGTTTATTGCTATTCTAGCAGATGGTGAAGGTGGTTCTATGCACCACAGCTTCTAACTGTTATTTTAAGGCAAAATGGAGGACTTCAGATTTTCAAATGCAGAACCAGAAGCAGGAAGGAATGCTGGGGGCAGGTTTGGGCAAAGAGAGAATTGCCATCATTTCCAACCACACCCTTAAAGAAACACTACACCTTATAAAAAAAAAAAAAAAAAACAACAGGCTAAATGGAGGAAATTATGCAACATAAAAGCATTGTTCAAACATGCACTGGAGGGCTGCAGTTTCTTTCCCTGTGCGATTTCCCTGTAAGTAAATGCAGGATGGAGAATTTTAACCAAATGTGGCCAAACTTAATAGTTAAGGAAATACTGTAACATTTGTATTACTTTATGTGTATACAATTATTGTTATCTTCTTATCAGAGTGCACAATTGATGACTCATTCAGCCAGGGGGAGTGAGAGAGAGGACAAGTGTGTTATCTGTGTCTTTAAGTTCATTATGTGCTCAGACTCTCTAAGAAGACTCAAGAACAGCACATGTCTTTAACATGACATACACTCACCTAAAGGATTATTAGGAACACCATACTAATACTGTGTTTGACCCCCTTTCGCCTTCAGAACCGCCTTAATTCTACGTGGCATTGATTCAACAAGGTGCTGAAAGCATTCTTTAGAAATGTTGGCCCATATTGATAGGAT
>JAODLI010060406.1:0-15288 GCA_027575585.1 Percopsis omiscomaycus | reverse complement strand
GAAAACATAGTTATGGATCTTATATTGCATTTCTGTCACTAGATCCTCAGAAATATTACACACTGGACCTTTAAGCTACATAGAGTATTTTTCATACTTGCTATCATCATGTTACACTGTCATGGCTGACACTGTACTACATTGAGGATCTACATTGAGGATCTTTTACATCCACAGACACAGCACGGAGCAATATTTAAGGCACCAGATGGGGTCACTAACAACATCCCAAATCCTTCACTGCCACCAACGTCTTGTCCCGACGGTCTGTCTGGAATGGAATTACAGAACTATGAGAAATGACATCCATCCCCGCACAGACTAGGGTTTAACTGTCAACTGACGCTGGCATTAGTTTGAGACTAGTTGTAAATAGACTGGAAAGTTGCATTAAAACAATAAATGGCATATGTCATATTTCAGATATGTATATAGGCCTACTGTATATCATATCATAATTAGGTATCTTGTTAAAGCTGCAGAGGATGTCTTGGCAAATTGGTGTCTCTTTGTGTTCATGACACGCAACTGCACTTTGCATGGTTTGAAAGATGGTATTTTATTTAGTAGCACTAACGCAGACATAATAACAATGTTGTTGGGTGCAAGGTAGTTTTCTCTCGCCTGGGCGAGTTTGCTCATTTCCGCCATGACATCGATTGTGTCGAAATGGGCATGGGGGCGCAGTAGAGGGTGTGTCACTATAAGGTGGCGCAGTGCTAGTTTGGTGTCAAATAAAACCAAATATTGCGCTAGCGTCTCCGCCTGGTCAGAACACGTCTTAGCACAGACGTAGGTTTTTTGTGGTAGTTTCCGGGCTTTAGGTGAAGGTGCACTAAGCACATACCTTTCCAAAATCCCACGCTGAACTTTTGCGTATGTTATGTGATCTATTTCATGAATAATTTAACTAATGAGTACTGTCCTTTTTAATCACAAACTAAATATTTTCACGTGTATCATGGTGGTTTATTTGAGGTGCCATATTTGCTCACTTGGCGAATGTGCACTTTCCAAATAAGGACTTCATTTTTGATTGTTTCCTCCCAGGAGAAGCTTTTCTGCCGGTTTAGGACTGTCACTGTCCATTACGAAAGTGTCAGTTCCCCGAGACAGAGTGCGCACTGCTGGGAATGAGAGGAGCTGATTTGATTAGCCGTAATTGAAGACCCCCCACAACTCTTACTGAAAGCAAGACGATCTAAAGTGTGGCCAATACTTTTTTGCTAATTTCCGGACGGTGGTAAGCGAGCACAACTTGTACAAGTTTTGGATTAAAATTAATAAATTATCAGTAGTAGTGGTGAGGGTTGTCTTCAATTACTGCGAATCAAATCTCTTCTCATTTTCTCTCGGCAAACAATCCATGTCTGTAGGGGCCTTAAAGTTACACTCCTCGATTGTGTTATAGAACCACACGTCATCTCCTCAGCTCACTGTTTCTGTTTTGAAACACAACTTTATACAGAAGTGCACATGGCTGAAGGGGGAGGGGTAGACAACATGTGAGCCTGTGAGCTCTGCACTCCCTTTTTCAAACCAAAACAACAATGTTTGTGTAAGGCTGGTTTTAACCACAAGGGTAATTCTAGACATAAACTGAGGAGTGTACCGTTAAGGACTAAGTTAT
This sequence comes from Percopsis omiscomaycus, assembly GCA_027575585.1. Lineage (NCBI taxonomy): Eukaryota > Metazoa > Chordata > Actinopteri > Percopsiformes > Percopsidae > Percopsis > Percopsis omiscomaycus. Next base: position 13,658 of record JAODLI010060406.1, on the reverse strand, counting down.
AGTTTTAAAAAAGTCCACCAAAACCCATAATACAGCCATTAGATTTAATGTTCCTAATGTGGTTGTAGTCTAAATGTTATTGATCTTCTATTAAACAGTAGCTGGATCACTCTGTGCTGTTGTGCATGCAATGTGCTACAGAATATTTCTAATGCCATTTTGTAGCTACCTCTTGAACACTCGGCATTGCTCTCTGCCCTGGTCAAACAAGAGACTTGCAGCCTGGGCCTTAATATAGAAGGGTTCGTAAGTGGACATAGTGAAGGAATGGGGTTTACAGCAGTGCTAGTGTTGATAGAGTGTGTGAAGACAGGCTGCTGAGATATGGTTTCAGATTGACATGCCATTTCCTCTCGCCAAAAGCCTTCTATCTAATAGAGTTACACCATTGATCTCACCCGAAAACCCAATACCATGTACTCAATGTTTCCTAGTGACACCTTCAAAAAGTTAATTTTACCAACAAATGCAAAGATTCATATTGCATTTGAATAAAAGTTCAATCTCAGGAAACAAGAATCAAGAATCTGTCTCCCTGATAGAAGAAAGGTTCTTGGTTAAGGTTTAATGCAGTGTTTATATTAGGACTGTGTTTTCTGAATGCTTGACACTTTGTGGGATGTTTTAGACATGTCTTCTCTCTGGTGACATGTATACTCCAGGGGTTAGAATGTCACTGAAGCGACTGGTTGCTTCAATAAGAAATATATCTGTAATTGCATAGATGGACTGCTCAACTGCTTGAGGTGTAGCCATCATAGGAGTTCCTGGTGCTGTAGCTCTGGTAAGAGGAGTTTTTTATAAAACTATATGCAGTAGATAAATGAATCACAGCCACAGTTGGGTACATCTACAACGGCAGAACTGCACTACAACAAAAACTCAAAACAATAAAACAAAAAACAAAACAAATATAAAGCAACACAATATGAAATAAGGGATTACAACACATCTATGATTCAGAATGAAATACACATTGTGGACTTTTAGGGTTGCAATTGACAAATTAATCGGTGGGAGCATGACAGGTGGCTAAAGAGAGAAAGATAAGGCAAGCGGTAAGTTAATTCCTTGTGGGGTTATAAAAGTCATGTTCAGGATACATGCTTTACGACACCCTACGCCTGCCAGGGCAAATATCAAACAAAGGAATGAGCAGCGGCGTCCAGAGAAGTCACATAAGAATCATGTTGCAGAGCACACACGGCTCTCTCTCTGCCTCTTACCCTACTCCATTTTGATTCATCCAAAACACAATGCAGCAGCCTGGGGTTTATTCGAGGCCTTGTGCGCGGTGTTAATTGGGATAATTGTATGGTATGAGCCTGTGCCACCGCAAAGCCTGTCCAGTTGTTGCTATCATGGGGTAAGATGGTGGCACAAAGATTCCATAGAGATTTTTAAAGAGAGCCGAGCTTTGGAAATATCCCGGCAGAGCACCAAGACAGTAATCTCTGCTGGGACTTACAAGTTGGGGGTGGCAGTGTGTTACGGTTTGTCAACAAACCCTGTTATAGCAGACTGGTGTCTTGTTTTGATGTTGTAGCCCTCTAAGTATAGCTTCATTGGTAGCTGTTTTTTATCTCAAGGTGGCCAGTCAGGCAGGGCACGATACTGTGAGACAACATTTGCAACCATTTCCAAGCAGGAGCATCTGAGCCAACAGATCTGAATTAAAATGTGGCAAATATTTTACATTTATGTCAAATAAATGGTGGGGTAAAATTGGCAAATATTGAAGTACGACATAGTGGAAAAATGTGAATTAAAAATATAAATGAACAATGAAACAATCAAATGGCATTCAAATGAAAATTTTAATAAAATGTATTTTTATTTCATTTACGTAAATTAATTAAAATGATCTGGCAAAATTGGCCCACATTTCAAAGTGAAGACAAAACAAAAAGAAAAAGTGCCTGTTTTTATTCACTGAAACATTAAGAACAGTTTTCGGCAATTATATGCTATTAAGGAAAATAGTAATTTAACCAAACATTACACTGATAAAAACATAGAGGTGTAGACAGTATAGAAAACCTTGTGTTTAGTTGGAAGAAAACTGCTTATTCTGTCCATACATAAGTCCATAGCATGACTGAGGGTGAAATTTAAAATTGTTTTCATTTTCTTATTATGCTTGTATCGCCAATTTAGGGCGTAGGAGTAACTCTTAGCTTTAGCCTGTTCTTGGAGTTGTTGGCAGCATCTTAACAACTTCTCTGTCTTTAACAATCAGATATTGTATTCTCTTTTATCTATATTCAAGAAGATTTACATCACCACAGCAATGTGTGTAGTTTCACTGAATATTTATAGCAGGGATATATGTAGATTATAGTCTTTGGTAATGAAGTGTAAACAGCTGTGACCTATATCATGATGACACATTGACAGCATCGGTATTTTCTGTATTCTATCAACACACGATTCCTCTTTTTATTTCTGAACTTCTCCAACACGGTTGGATGACACTGAGTTCATAATGGCTCAAATATGATCCTCCACTACCCTAATCTCTGTCTGCGTCTCTCTCCCAACACATACAAACAGACACAAACACACCTTGGCAACATGATCCTTTAAGTACCCAGTTATGTGTTGAAGTCAATGCCACACAACGGTATTGTTCTAAGGCCATTGTGAGATAAATGCTGCCACCTAGTGTAACTAAACTCTCTGAACTATTTGTTTTACTCATTTGAGAGCAAACAAATGTCTTCTCAAGCTAGGAATATACATACAGTATTGAAATGTTAAAATGTACAGTAGCCATATTGGTCTGCTAATCCTAAATCTCTACACACAACAGATTTCTAGTCAAGTAGTGGGAAACTGGTTGGGGAACTGGATAGCTTAACAAGACACTCCAACAGGAATGTGTTACGTTGTGCACAATTGCCAAAATGTAACCTTAGAATTGATGTCAGATATAAAAGATTCCTTGTCCCAATTCTGAGACCATATTCTGTGAATACAAGACAGGAGTGTGATTAGTAATTTGACTACTAAGTGTAGGCTAATGTGTACTCTGAACTATCCGTTTTACTAATTTGAGAGCAATCAAATGCCTTCTCAAGCTAGCGTTATAGCACCACCCAAAACTGCTTGAAATGTTTGCTACAATGTTTAAACTTCTTCATTGGCTAAGCTGACCAGCCATCATTTTCGCTATTTGTAAAAACCAGACCATGGGGAAAGGAGGCAATTTTCATGCATGTATTGCATGGTATTGCATGCATGTACAGTATACAATATATAAAGAAATGAGAGGCCCAACCTCAGTATTTTGACTAGTCTACACACTAGCCTACACGTCAAGTTACTAATCACACTGCTGTCTTGTATTCGCAGAATGTGGTGTCAGAATTGGGACAAGGAATCTTTTATGCCTGACATCAATGCTCAGGTTACATTTAGCCAAGATGTTAATTTGTGAACAACGTAATGAATTCCTGTTGGAGTGTCTTGTTAAGCTATCCAGTTCCCCGACGAGTTTCCCACTACTTGACTAGAAATCTGTTGTGTGTAGAGAGGTTTAGGATTAGCAGACCAATATGGCTACTGTACATTTTAACATTTCAATACTGTATGTATATTCCTAGCTTGAGAAGACATTTGTTTGCTCTCAAATGAGTAAAACAAATAGTTCAGAGAGATTAGTTACACTAGGTGGCAGCATTTATCTCACAATGCCTTAGAACAATACCGTTGTTGACTTCAACACATAACTAGGATCATGTTGCCAAGGTGTGTTTGCGTCTTTTTGAATGTGTTGGGAGAGAGACCCAGACAGAGACTAGGGTAGAGGTAGATCATATTTAAGACATTGTGAACTCAGTGTCATCCAACCGTGTTGGAGAAGTTCAGAAATAAAGGGGGCAGGATAGTCTAGTGGTCTGGGTGTTGGACACTCTAACCTTAATCTACTCCATGTAAAAGCAGCATGTAATTGTAAGTTGCTTTGGATAAAAGCATCTGCTAAATGCCCTAATTATTAAAAAAATTTAAATAAAATTGTGTGTTGATGGAATACAAAAACTACCGATGCTGTCAATGTGTCATCATGATATTGGTCACAGTTGTTCACACTTGATTACCAATGCCTATAATCCAAAAATGTAATGGTCATCATTTTTTGGCTCAACGGCAGGGGCGGACTAGCAACAAAAAGTGGCCCGGGAATTTGCTGTCAAGTGGCCCCAATTTGATACACCAAATTCAAACTGACACAATTATAATCTGCCTTCTCTTCATCATTGCCTTCTGAGGCCTTGTCGCTCTCTCGTCTCTCTCCCACAACTGTTTTTTTTTTACCTCTGTATCAAACCTCTCCCTTTCTGACTCTGCATCTGAATTTTCCAGATGACCAGTAATTAGTTGTATTCAATCAGTCAGACCACATAAGAGCGCAAAACATATCTATGCTTCAATTACTTTTAAACTCTTTTATTCAGTGGCACTGGCTGCTCGTCACACACACCTGTCTCCAGAGGTGTCAGGGTTTGTGAATATTGTGTGACCCAAACGCACAGACAAGGAGGCAGGCGGTGGGGTTTTTGGGAATTTAATAACATAAAAACTCCTCAAAACTGTAACGCCACCAGGACCAGGACCAGGACCAGGACCAGGACCAGGACCAGGACCAGGACTTGACATAAACAACAATCCCATAGAGACAGGGGAGAACAGGGACTAAATACACAAGGGCTGATTGGGGAGAACGAGACACAGGTGAGGGCGGTGAATGGACAACGAGAGGAAGGACCATAAAAGGAGACAGGGTAGAGCAAGGGAGGGGCTGGGAGGAACACAGGGAACAAGGCAGACACAAGGGAAACATGGCAACAGACTCAGGGGAAGACAAGAGACAAGACCAGGGAACAGACGGGGTTGTGATAAGAGGTCCCTGCAAAGACTTCCTCAAAAGTTTCTCTGTCTGACTCAGGTTCACCTGTTTGTTAAAAATGCCTGAAACATCATGTCTGACATGAGCCTCAAATATTGTTGTATTCATTAAATTCATGATGAATACTCCAACCTTGACATAGGCAAATACATATGTGTATTATGCAACATACTTGCCATTCAATCTATTTCTTGTAATGCAACAATAAATAACTTACAATAACATTCAATAGTGCACCTCTAATTGGATCTGTGCTGGTTCCTGCTCCCTCCTCCTCCTCCTCCTCCATCCTTTCCCTTTCTGGTTCAGAGCCATGGTCACCTGTTTGTTTAGATTGTAGTATAAGTATTTAACAAAGCATTTTTATTGCTGGACTGGCTATCAAATATGATATGCTTTATAGGCTATAACGTGAAAAACAATTGTGTTTTTCATGTGTAGTCTCAAATTTACAAGTTTATTACCAGTCAAAGTTTATGTAAATGTTTTTTAACACATTTAGCATAAACGTTTGTGCACTGAGTCTCACTAGTTTGGAAAAGTTTGCAAACTCTAGCATTGAAACTCCAAGGTTATCAAAAACATTTAGGTCTTTAGTTAGTTCATTTAGCTAGTTCACAGCGAATATCATGTAAGCATCACAAAACACCTGATCCCTGCTCACTCCACTTTGATGTTTCTGCCTCTTTGCCACTGTCCTTATCACCACCTGCAGACTACTGAAATATATCCGTTATTTTAGCACACTTTGCGGTGTTAGCCAGTAAAGCCTTTTTATTTTTTTGGCACACCTTCTCTGCACCACCAGCTACGGGTTTTGTCTATCCATGTTTCGGCAACAAGTGCTAGATAATAAGTATATACTAACTGCCCGAGTGCTAGATACTTTCAGTTTTGATGGCAACTGCTACTTGCTTTTACGGATTGCTGCAGCTAACCTATTGAATATGTGTATATAGGCTATATAATGCCGGGGTTGGGGGAAAAAAGATCGTCCCTCACAAGGCTGGCCCACCTGGAAAATTCCCAAATTTCCCAAAGTCCAGTCCGCGGCTGCTCATCGGTGTATTTTGGAGCTCCAAAGAATCTAGTCCTGCGTAGATCCCTTACTAGTTGGTCAGTAACAGGTTGTGACATACACACGATTGTCCAGACAGTAGGTTTACATGCCTTGCATGGTTTATTTCCACATACACACTCCATATTACAGTGATTACTCGATATACACAGCACTCAGGGCTTCAACACAGGTGATTAATAATTGCCCACACCTGTCCCCTATTCCCCAAGCCCAGTGAACCAAGCCTCCAAACATTCCCTCCCACACACAGAGCTAAACCACGCCCACACCCCCACATACCCCCACCGCCCGACTCAGGCCGGGGTTACAAGTGCGGGCAAGAGAGGAACTCAGCCACGACCATGGTGGTCCGAGTAGAGGTCGAATGAACGTCCAAGGAAGTAGTAACGTAGGCTTTCGACCGCCCACCGGATGACAATGCACTCCCACTCTATGGTGCCGTACCTGGCCTCCATCAACTTCCGGCTGATGTATACCACAGAGTGGTCGACCTCCACCTCCTGGGACAGAGGTGGAGGACTAAAGGAACTAAAATTTAGATATTATTTAATATTTAATTGAGTTCAATAGCAAGACAAGGCCGAATCCCACACCCATGTTAAAAAAAAAGGCAAGAGAGCACAGATACCCAGCTACCCAGAGACAGTCCTCAGTCTCAATGACTTGTTACAATTGACTTAACGAATGCAATCTGCATCTATCTATTGTCTGTTTTGTTCCCTGTGTTTGAGGTGTCATGTCTCAGAACAGGCTGACCCCTTAACCCCCCCTTCCTTTTGGTGTGGCATCTGCCCTTTCCATTCATTGTAAATTACAATTGTTTACCTGTGTTTCTGTGTTTGAGCACAGTCAACCCCCCAGCTCAGTTCTAACCAAGCTTAATTTAATTGTCTGCTCTCCTTGTGTCTTATAGGTGTGTCCCAGTCATCCCCCCCAAACCTTATTGGCTACACTCTATCCAATGAGCACTTACCTTACCTGTGACTATGACCGTCCCCGGTTACTTTGAATCTTAAACTATTTAAGGTTGAGTCTTCTATTGTTCCCCAGATTGAGGTTTAGTGGAGCATTGCTAATGTGAAGGTAACGTATTTCTCCCTTTTGCGCACATTGTATTATTGCATTGTTATTAATAAACATGTTTCTTGATTCCCACCTTAGCACAGACTGGTCTCAGTATCTTTAATAAAATTATTACTATCACAACCCTCTGCCTGACGTGTTTCCGTCTGAAGAGTGAAATGAGAGAGACGTTAGGTGTGTGGAGGAGTGGTTCCCCACAGAGAGCCTGTTTAACCTGCTCAAACGCCCCCTGGCCCTGCTCCGTCCTGACGCACAAGTCAAGTCAGTCAGGGGGGCTGACCTGGCCCGCATACCCCGCTATGAGCTGCCTATTGTACCCAGCCAGCCCCAAGAACTGCCTCACCTCTTTGTTTGACTCTGGACGAGTGCAGGCCGCAATGGCTGCAGTCTTGTCTACCTGTGGCCGCACCTGCCCGCCGCCCAGGTGGTACCCCAGATACCGTACCTCCCTCCGTCCTACCTCGCACTTCTTCGGGTTGAGTATGGCTGCACATGCTGCTCCCATGTGTCACTGAGGATAATGACACTGTCAATGCATGCGGATGCAGCACCCTGTCCATCAGCTGCTGGAAAGTGGCGGGGGCCCCGAACACCTGAGAGGTGGGAGAGTAGCCTCTCCTCACTGTTGAGAGTACACATTTCACATGTCCCCGTGAATGCACCCCCGCACATTCTCCCACAACCCGCTAAACCCTGCCCAATCGGTGCCCAGAATTAAGGGGTGCTTCAGGTGGGAGCTAACCGCGGCCTTCAGTCTATGGCAACAGGCACATTTGTGCACATCACCATGTATACACCTAATGAACACTCTGGAGGTGCCGTCACCATCACCACCCGGCCCACCTCCATCAGAGGACGCTCCCCGGGGGAGTGGCTGGGCTGCCCATTGATTTTCCTGTTCCTGTGTTCTGCACAAATGCCTGCAGGTACGTTCATATTTGTTGTGTATTTTAAATATAGCTGACTTTAAGGTAAGGGATAAGGAGGCTTGGGGACCAGACACATCCTTGAACCCCCCCCCCCACACACACACACACACACCCCTTCCTTTTTTTGCCTTGCATTTTGATGTACCACTTTGATGTACCACACAGACTACTGAAAAAACAAATAGCAATTACTAATAATTAGCCATTTTTATTGTTCATTTTAATGCTTTTATCCAGAGCAACTTACAATTGCATGCTGCTATTACATGGAGCAGATAGGGGTTAGGCATCTTGCTAAATCTACACTTTGGAATCCATTTCAGTGTGTTTCTTACAGGGAACTGGGAAATTCTACATTTAATTCCTGTAGGAATTAATACAAAAAATACGAGATATAGCCTATAAATCGCAATTGTAAATAAAATGTAGGCATATTTAAGACGATATATATGTATATATATTAACTTCACCAATGATAGGGACAAAGAAAGGTTCACCTTTTAATACCTTTAAATTGTAAAGAGACAGGACACTTATTTTAATCATTTGTACCCAGAATGTGTGTTTGTGTGTGCATGAGTGATAATCTTTTTATGTGCATGCATGAGCTGAGCATTTGTTAATGTGTGGTCAAGATGTTGAGAAAAAGGAAGAGAAATGGTTATGTTTCGTGAAAGTTCATGGTTTAGACTTATGCAGATAGAGGAAGTGTGTGGTCTGTCATTCTGGAAAGAACCGCCCCTTCCCCACATACAAAACACTTTTATTACTATTTGGGTTCTCATACAATCAATGGATCTGTTTTTAGGTTACATACAGAGCTAGTTAACTCTTTAAGACAAGTGAAGGGTCATGTTCCATTTAAAACAATTTTTGAAATCATTTTTTTAATTTGTTCTCCTTGACAACTTGTGTTTAGCAGTTCATGCTGAAATACAGTATATGGCAAATTATAGGCCCAAATGTACAGTAGTGGTACATTTTATAAATGTTCATTTTACTATTCTATGCCAAGGTACAATAACATAACTATCATAATAATTTATCATGGATCTAGGGCATAGATTCAAAAAGAAAGTGACAGTTGGTGACCTTTTGTTCTAACATATGGGAAACAAATTGTAATCTTGAAATAAATATTGAAATCCTGTATTTCTAAAAATGTAGGCCAATATAAAAAGCCAGAAAAAACGTGCATCATATATTAACTGTAACTTACACGACAATATTTTAACCAGGAGGGGGCACTTTTAGACAAGCAAAGACCAGTATACGAGGTCATGCATTTCTTCACCCAAATAATTATAATAAAAATTCAATTTCAAGGGACAATGGGTGATTTTTAAATATATTTTAATTGAGATTTGCATTTCTTAAATTAATCTGCTCACATGCTCAAAGCGACTAAGGGGAAATGCAGGGGAAATGCATCATGCATCTTTATCTTTATGTGGATCATAGCGCGGTCAAAATTATAAATGTCAGTTGTCATGTTTTACCGTCCTTCCTCTTTAACTAGAATACTGACCACAGAGTTTGGTTTCTATTAATTGACTGGGGCCTATTGCCAGGCAAACAGGATGTTCCAAACCATGTGACACTAAATACTACGAATTCTGATCTTTTTGTTTATGTAATTATTTGTTGTTTAGTATTCTCAGACACCACTGGGGAAAAACAAGATGCATAAAAACACAACTGTATCCTGTGTAATTGTTGTGATTCATGTACTCCATGTGATCTACTGAGCTTTCTACAAACTGATCTGTTTTGCAAAACATGTCTCATTTCAAGTTACAAGTTACAATACCATTAACATGGATTGTGCAGTTATGAGGCACAAGGGTAGGTTAAGGATATTCAAATGTTGGTGCTCTTCTGTGAATTACATGGAGGACTTGCTTGTTTTGCTTGTTTTTTCGTTTTTTGCACTTTACACTGCAGATACTCTGTCCGTATACTATGTTTGTCAATGTAAAGTCAATGTCTATTCCCAGATCATACAGTTATCGTTACTGGCCTTGGCTATTAAACTCATTGATTTTTGGTTCACAAAAGACCATATTAAGATTCTTTAAGTCAGTTTTTTAGGCGGTGAAAACTTCTTGATTATATCTTTAATATAATGTGTACATTAATTTATGTTCAGTTGTATTTATGGTTGTTAATATATGTTTTTATGCATATATAGCACAGTGATTCATGGTTTGGATCCTAATATTAAAATAAAATAAGGTCTTAGGAGGGGTTCACTGTATATATCTGTATCAGATTTGATGTATTTAGGTTTATTGCCTGCTGTAGCTTATATGGTTTGTGGAAACACATTCATTCGTTTTAACTCCCTCTTTAATATGGTTTGTGTATGTGGAGCCAAATAGGCACACAACAGGCCAAAAACAGTTAAATTAGGCTGCTCCCATCGGATACCAGGCTGCAGCACGTTTCCTTGGCAACAGAGGAGTTTGGCTGGCAGCCAAACCCTGCAGTACGGTGTACCACCACATAGAGGCTGGCCTAAATATACACCAATTTCTCTCACGCTCTCTCTCTCTCTCTTTCTCTCTCTCACACACACACACATGATCGCACACAAATTCATCACACAGGCATGCCCAAATATGGGCAAGGACTATTTAGGCTACATGTATGCATGAATGTGCTGCAGTGAGTGTGCATCCCTAAGCAGAAACCAGCACAAGTATGTAAACAGATAAATACATCAGAACCACCGATGCACTGTGAAGGTTCGATTCTATTCCTGTCTCTCCAGAGACATGCAGGTCTTATTTTGGGTGAGGCTAATGTCCTAAGAATTAGTGTGTGTGTGTGTGTGTGTGTGTGTGTGTTTATATGTACATGCATTTTACTATGTTTGTTTTCCTACCTGGGTGTGTAATCTCTTATTACACCACCCCATTTGGCAGTCACTGGTGTGTTGTGTGTGCGCCCTGTGCAGGCGTGTGTGTGTGTATGTTTAGGTGCATCGATGCACATGACTTATTTATCCCTATACACTTCTGGGAGTGTGTGCCCTGCCAGTGTTAAAGGAAGAGTTAGTAGGCCGCAGGGTGAGTGTAGTGTGTTTAACGTCACAATATCATGATGAATCTACAATTGCTTCTTTCCAGAGAAGTCTTATACCAATAGAGCTACCATTTCCCTGGAATTGTACCATTGTCAAGAAGGATGTCAAATTATTATGGAGCAACATCATCACGTGCTCACGGTGAATGTTGAAGGCGTTTGTTGTTTGCTTATCCATCAACTGCATTTGACAAAGCCCATGTTTTTAAATTTCTCTTGTGTGATTGATTGCACGTAGAAAGTGAAAAATGAACAGTCCAAAGCAAAACCCAACTGAAACACTGTCTATTTTGGTTTCTCCAAGGTAGCTTGAGGCCCCAGCATACTTCAAACAAACTTCAAACAAACTCTCTGTGTGTTTTTCATTTTGCAAACATTCAGAAATGTCAGTCAGAAGTGTCAGAAACTAGTCCGAAATGGGATACACCCGTGGATCTTACAATGGCTTCTCACATTAAAGCTGCAATTAGCAATCTTTTTTTTTTTATTGATTTTCAGCGGACTATTTATTGTATTTCTTTTTATTCTACCGTAGTTATAACGAATGTTAATCTCAACAACTGTATCTCGTTACAACTTTGACACACACTGTTCTGACTGTTGTGATCATTCAAGCACAGGTTACTATATGTCTTTCTTGACATAGCAGTTACTGTATGAAGCCGTCAAACCTTGAAAGCAATATCCAGCTAATTGGCTGCTTAGAAACCACCATCACCACGGTTCTGGGGAGGATTTGGTCCCCCTTCACCTAGATACCACATAGAAGTCCACCCGAGTTTTGGGTGGCTTCACAGGAAATCCATTTTATAGGGAAATGCTTTGTCTGTGTGAATGTCTGTAAGTCCACTACCCGTGGTCCGACGGGAGGGGAAGAGGGGAAATATGGCAGAGGCTGGAAACAGTTTAGATGGTATACTGACACCTACTGGTGTAGATGCAACTGTTCCAACGCTAACGCTAAGGATAAACATAACATCCTCTGCTACCACCCTGTCTACAAATTAGCTCATTTCTGAACCCATGAAACAAGTCGGATCTCAAATGAACATGAGTGTACATGGTTTAAAACATTTCAGATAAAATGTAGTATATTCAGCTTTAAGTTTATTTTTTAAATCTTTTTTCAGATTTAAAAAATAAACGTAAACACTAAAACATGGCTTAGTTCACCTTTAAGGCAACTTCAGTGTTAGTTGTGGATGTTCACATGGGTATTGTTGTTATAACAATATTAGAGCAGTGAATAGTCAGTACTGTTGTGTCACTTCAGTTTTGTGCAGTTACATTATCTCATTCTGTGTATGTTGAAAGAGCTCTAAGAAAATCCATCTTTTTGCTACTGTCAAGCAGAATTATACGCAGCTGCTCTGGCAGCCATGAATCCAAGGTGCTATTTGAAGGAAGAGACAAAGGTCTTGGCTCTACAAGACACCCTATAACCTAATGGCCCCCACCACATGCCTTCAAATGCTCAGTAACTCGATTTCATCCTCGCTGTCCGGAGCGCTTTGGGAACCTCACGTCATCAGTAATGGGATGTGACGGATGTTTGAACACAATGTCGTGTGAGAGCTAGCCCTAGTTGGGTCCAGTGTCCGGGCTGGCCATGGGAAGAGTCTACGAGCCACACACACACATCTCCACGACCCCCAACTGCCCCCCTTAAAAATTCCACACTTACTTACTTACACATCCCCCTCTCTCCTCTGCTTGTCTTCCCCCTCTTTCTCCCCTTAAACTCCTTCCCCTACTCCCTTCATTTTCTTTCACTGACCCCCCCTGTTCCTCCGTCCCTTTTGTCTCTGAGATCTGTTGGAATCCCAGCAGTGGAATGCTACTGGCAGCGAGAATCCCGCCTTCCCATGGGGCATTCCAACACCAAGGCATTGTGGGTGGGCTTTAGCGAGGTCACAGCCAAGGAAGTGAACTCGGAAGTTTTCACAAGAAGTTAGTATCTATTTGCAGCAGAGTCTTTACGACCCTGCGTCAAGTTTTGTGATTAATACGGAACAAAATATTGAATTTGCAGCAACTTTATTTTTAAAATATAGAACAGCAATAGCATGCATAGTTGTTCTTCTGTATGTGAACCTATGATCGGCAAGCATGCCACATCACAGTCCTATAGTCAGTGACAGACAGTTTGAAGGACAGGGGCAAAACAATTTAAAATAGGCACCTAATGGCAGTGTCCTACATTAGCATTTAGTAATGCATCTATGGTAACTCAATATTTACAACTTCAAAGAAAGTGTGCTGTATAACCTACCTCACAGTGTAGAAGGATGTCAGGGTTACAGCTTAGACTGTATTAAGCCCCCTCTGACATCTGAATATTCTAGAGGGGTGTGGCTAAAACTGAAAAACGTAAATACTGTAGATGAAATAGATGAGGTTTTTAACAATGGGAATGAGTATTCCAAAAAAGACCGTCGTCATGGCACCCACTTTGGGAAAGCTTGCCCCAGACTTGTAGGGGAGACTGTAGGGCACTGCATCTCATTTTCTTCACTGGGATTCTTGAGGGCACTTCATGGGGGGGGGGGGTGGGGGGTCATCAGAAAGG
>JAODLI010060395.1:0-15290 GCA_027575585.1 Percopsis omiscomaycus | reverse complement strand
CCCGACACTCACACACCCTGACCCTACAGTCACACACCCGAACCCTGACCCTACACCCTGACCCTACAGTCACACACCCGGACCCTGACCCTACACCCTGACCCTACAGTCACACACCCTGACCCTACAGTCAGTACCCCATAACCCTGACCCTAACCCTGACCCTACACCCTGACCCTACAGTCACACACCCTGACCCTACAGTCACACACCCTAACACTACAGTCACACACCCTGACCCTGACCCTACAGTCAGTACCCCATAACCCTGACCCTAAACCCTAACCCTGACCCTACACCCTGACCCTACAGTCACACACCCTGACCCTAACCCTGACCCTACACCCTTAACCTACAGTCACACACCCTAACCCTGACCCTACACCCTGACCCTACAGTCACACACCCTAACCCTAACCCTGACCCTACAGTCACACACCCTGACCCTAACCCTGACCCTACACCCTAACCCTACAGTCAGTACACCCTGACCCTAACACTAACCCTGACCCTACACCCTGACCCTAACCCTAACCCTGACCCTTACAGTCAGTACACAAGCCTTCTCTTCACAGGTGAAACTGAGACTTGCTTTCTTCAACCAGTGTTAAGCTGTGCTTGAAGCTGTTGTGCTATGAGCCACCTATCACGCAAGATGTTGACTCTCAGAAACCTGGCTCAGAATCTGGTCCTGTTGTGGCTTTGGGTCTGTCAGACTTCTTGGCTTGACACCATGACTTTCATTGCAATTTCCCTGAAAAATGCCTTTTTAAATTACTCTGAAAAGCACATTATTTTTCAGTCTTCGGTAACCTAAACTCTTTTTTTAACCTCTGGCAGTTTCATGCTTACCTTTGTAGCCAGGTTATTCACTGGACTTGAATTGCTTCAATTTGAATAAAAATGGGGGTCATTACATGGAGCAGGTAGGGGTTAGGCATCTTGCTCAAGGATACTTACAGGTAGGCCACCTCGGGGGATTGAACCGACAACCTTCGGGCTGGGAGTCCAACACCTAGACCACTAGGCTATCCTGCCCCCCAAATATATTTTATTTATATTATTTTTAAAGAGCTAGAGACCATCGAAGAGGGCTTTGGTTAATGAGCTAGAGAGGTCAGTGGCAGAGGTACCAAGGTGGATTCTGTCTCTTGGGGAAGATGGGTAGTGACTCTGCTGTCCTGACTGCTGCAGGAACTCAACTTCCAACCGAATAACTTTCAGAGTCGAAGAATGCCTCTTCAAAATGAAAGAATAACCCTTAGAATGACCTTCTTTGTGTTTGCCTCTACATGACCAGTGTAGTGGCTCAGAACAGTGTGTGTTCGGTGGAGCTCCAGGAAATGTCGCCAGTGCTCAAAAGGCATCGCGCACAGTTGCTTTGGTGATGCAGCAGTATACCACACTGCCACTAGGGAAGGGGCTTAGACACAGACTCTTTCTCCCATGGTCTCTCAGCTGTCAAAATCATGTCAAAAAGAGTCTATATTTAGTGCAGAGGATGCTGTTGTAGCAACCATGTTGCTCTGTCTCCTTCCCAGAGGTTGTCAGCCTGATTAGAGGCTGTCTGTTCGCTTATGGCAGGAGGAGGGGCAGCTCTATGAAACTGACTCAATCCAAAGCAATTATTCATGCATGCTTTAGCCCAATGCGCTCCTCCTGAGGGGACTAACCCACGGGCTGCACCACGTCCAGAATAGGAAACTGAAAGGTGGAATCTGTAACATGGGGGGGGAGGCCAACCGAGTTCAGTGGGTTTTCTCTCTCTCTCTCTCTCTCTGGATCTGTGTCTTTCTGTTGCCCAAGTCAACCTGGGCCGATCTTAATAATTTATCTCATATAATTTATATTCTACCTTCTCTGTCTCATTGTCTCTTTCTCATGCACGCGTACACACACACACACACATTGATTTACTGTCCATGCACCCACACTCACCCTTGCGCACACTCAAAACAAAATATAGTTAGACCCCCCCCCTTCACCACCACAAAAACACACACACATAGACACACACAGGTCCCAGGGGAGCTGCTCTACTGGCCGGTGTGTGTGGAATTAGCTGGAATCTGCACAGAGGGTAACCTGATAGCCATTCACTGTGCCAAACAC
Organism: Percopsis omiscomaycus; assembly: GCA_027575585.1. Taxonomy (NCBI): domain Eukaryota; kingdom Metazoa; phylum Chordata; class Actinopteri; order Percopsiformes; family Percopsidae; genus Percopsis; species Percopsis omiscomaycus. The sequence continues at coordinate 13,178 of JAODLI010060395.1, read as the reverse complement.
ATGAGGTCACCCTGACTGGCTGATCCGATCCACTTTTATCCCTGCCAGCCCCCCCCCCCCCCCAGCCTCTCAACATTGGATGATAAAAATATAGTGTGTGTGTGTATGTATATATATATATATATATATATATATATAAAACCAAAAGTTGGTTTCCAAGATCTTCCAAGTGTGTGTTTGTCTTACTTTCTGCTGGATCCCTGTGTCTTTGAAACATTACTGTATAGCGCACCCATAACCACAGATTTCCCCTTCTGCTCACCGTTTATTTTTTTAAACACAGATGGTCAGTTTTGGTGAGCTCTGTAGGGGGCTCATAGACTCTCTTACTTTCAAACCAAAGCAACAATCTTTGTATAACGCTGGTTTCAACAACAAGGGGACATCCAGACACAGCTAAGGATAGTGTCTTTGATCACATAACAAACTGAGACTTACTAAGCATACAAATAGAACATGTACGCCAAAAAAACAAGCAGCCCTCTTATGAAAAAAAACAAACAACAGCACTATCTTTTCAGCCTCCCCACGGAAGATTTCAGGGTCATTAAAGTACGTCTCACAGGAATGAAAAGATAATTCCAGCCAATTTTACTTGGACATATCTTATGACAGTTTTGCAATGCCACATGTCTATGTCTGCAAATAGACACAATAAAAATATCCCACGGCTCTCTTTTCCTAATTTCAATTAAAGTTTCGTGGATACCTAGGCATGTGTCCATTAGAGTAAACATTCCGTATTATCAGAATACTTAAGTGAAGTAACGTTTCCGGTCAGAAACAATCAATAGGATAATGATGTCAAAAATGGCCTGCGTTATCCTTTAAAGCACTATTTCACAAATGGGGGTACACATACCCCTAGGGGTACTTCGAGGTACTACAGTTTTGTAGGCCCTATAAATAAATTGAAGACTTTTTATGGAGCAATTAAAGGTATAAACTTAATTATTAATTTATTGTTATTATTATTATTATTATTATGTGTGTATTATTGTGCGTATTTGTAGTATTGAAGCAAACAATTTAAATAATAAAATCCTATATTTATGTTCTTCTTTTCTATAGTTTCAAAGGGGTTCTTGGTTTGGAAAATAATTGAAAGGGGGTAAAGAAGCCACTGCTTTAAAGTGTCAAAACGAATTTTGACAGTTTAAAGAGTTTCTGTAAATATAACAAACAAAACAAAAAAACAATTGCATATCTGGGACTTCACCAATCTTCCATGAATTCATTGCCCTAGTGGTAGACAGGATATACTAATATCAATAACATATCTCCAAAAAACAAACGTAGACCTCTCCTCTTTGAACAACTCTCTCTAACATCTCTAAACTATAAACTTCCTTTTCTGTTGTAGAAAAAGTTGTTTTTATCTCAGTCGCTAACTCATCTAAATAATAACAATCTTTTCGATACATTTCAGTCAGGCTTCCGGGACCTCCACAGTTGGTAAACTGCCCTCCTGAATGTATCCAATGACCTTATGTCCCTATATATGCTTCCTTTGGGTGAAATTATATGCAAATACAACATTCAATTTCATTGTTATGCCAATGACACACAGCTATATTTACCTATCAGCCCGAATGATCATTCAGGACATTGAAAGTTGGATGTCTAATTAATTTTCTCCAGCTCAATGTTAAAAAATCTGAGGTTATACACTTTGGTTCACTCTATGCCAGAGCCCATATAGAAAATGCCCTTGGTTCAACCTGGGCATCATATTTGATCCTGACCTCAACCTAGAACAACATGTAAAGAAGGTTGTCCAATCCTGTTTTTATCCTTTGAGAAACATAGCTAAAATCAAATCTTTCCTGTCCATCCCTGACCTGAAGAAAGTAGCCTAGTTCATGCTTTTTTTTCTACACACCTGGACTATTTTAACTCTCTGTACACCTGTTTTACCCTCTGTTGTTATTAACTCCGCTGCTCAGCTTTTAACTGCCTCCAAAAAATTTGACCACATTTCTCCTATCATAGCATCCTTACACTGGTTAGCAGTCTGTTTTAGAATCGATTTTAAAATTGTACTTAATACATACAAAATTGTACTTATTACATACAAAATTGTACTTATTACAAGACCAGGTCTGGTCTAACTGTAACTGTAACTGTAACTGGTCTAGCACCGACCTACATTTCCGAACTACTCTGCCCCTATGAGCCAACGTACAGCCTGTGATCCTCAGGCAAAGCACTGTCGGTCATTCCAAAGCCTAGGTTAAAAACAAAAGGAGACCAGGCATTTGTGATTAGAGCTCATAGAATTTGGAACGCCCTGGTCGAGGAGATCAGGCTCATTGAGTCACTGCCTCGTTTTAAATCCCTTCTTAAAACACATTTTTACAAAGTTGATTTTAATTCTTTATCCTTTTAATACCGTCACTACTCTTATTTTTATATTTTTTTACATCTTGTTATTCATTATATTCTATTAACCGTGTATCTGTTCTACTATCATTTTAATTTCATTCATGCACTTTATTTATTGTGTCCCTTTGCTGCTGCCTACTTTCTGCATTGTATTATTTCTTTAATGCGTGTAAAGCACTTTGTCACGTTGTTTTTGAAAAGTGCTATAGAAATAAACGTTATTATTATTATTATTATTATTATTATATTTACTCTATAGCCAAAATTAAAAGGCACTTTACTGTACATTTGTAGCTGTGCAATGTCTAAATCATAGACTATATAAACAAGTGGACAAACCCTCTGTGATGTCACCCATAGATTTTCTGAAGACCGGGTTTGGATCTCCAAGTGTGCTGGCTCTGGCCATTGCCATCTTGGCTTGACTGACTCCCGCTTAACTCCCGGCTATGTATAATGAATATATAAATTGATGGCTTAATATCATTTCAACTGATGAGTTATAAAAAAAATCACCCCCCGTACAGTTGTTATGAACGGATGAACTAGCTATAGAGACCAAAACCGTTTTTTTGTACCAGGCTGTAAACATGATTATTTCTGCTGTAAAGTTGGACATTTTAATATGGGGGTCTATGGGGATTGACTCTTTAGAGGCCATTAGAGAAACTGTAGATTTCGGCACCGCGTTGGAATCATTTTTCTGCAACGGAGGTTTCCGCTTGGTCTACATACTGGGGCCACAGGAGCTTTATAATGAAAAAGATACAGGAACTCTATACTTTATAGGCTTTCCTTTTATCCCCAAGAAGCCCTTTGAACTGCCCACACTAAACCCAAACAAACCTGTCCCCCCAAAACACTGGTCTCACAAGGACCCTAAACATGTGTTAGAGACCTTAAGATCCCGGCTCCTGCTCTCTCACACAAGCCTTCAATGTGGACACCCACATGCATTCAGGTAACACAAACACACACACACACACACACGCGCAAACTTCCCGCCCCTGCATGGCACGACGGCCACCTCTCACTCCCACGCATCTCATGTTCTTGCCCATATTATGTTAAAACAGCCATGGTGTGGTCTGTTGTTTTGGTTAGAGGCTGTCAACAGCCCCGGTGCCTCAGACTGAGGTGAACATTGCCGCCGCCCCGCAAATCTACATCACAGGCACAGCCACTTGGAAATATGCAGTTTCTGTGAGGTCCCATTGTCAAGACGGAGAGGTCTGGTTTTGGGAAAGAGAGTGGGCTAAATGAGCTAATGTTTCACTTTTAACCGTTTGAGTAATTATATCATTATTGTACGGCATGTGTTTTAAAAATTAGGTGTGATTTTAGGATCTATCTTTTATATGCTCTACAACTGTACAGTTAAGTACAACATATATATTGTGTTACATGATCGCAGTAACTTAAACAGAGTCCGACCAAGTGTGCACAGAGAGTCTAGACATGCAGGACAGCTACACCTGTACCGAGGCCAGCATACGAATGCTGTCATTCTCAGCCCTTAATCAAAACAATCTAATGCATAGCAGCTGTCCATATCACTGCTGGTGTGACAATTACAGTACGGTGTTTGTTTTAAAATTTTCCGGTTTTCAATCGGAACAAGCCAATGTCAAACTGGTCGCATGTGTTACACTTTATTTTCCTGCTTGTAAGCATATGTCTGCAGCCTAAAATGCTGTTTCAGATGTTTAGAGCACTCGGCTACCCTGAATAACCTCCTTTCAGAAACCAACTTCCACTAGTGATTCCAGCATGGGAACAGTTTAAATGAAAGCTGTGGCTTGTGGCTGCTAGCTAGCCTTGATGGCTGCTATATGATTGCTGGGCCACAGCTTATGTACTGTACCACATAGCATTCTCCTGTTTCTTAACTGCCATTGTTGACGTTACCATTAGTCTAATGCCCAGCCCGTCAAAGCTATCTTAACATCAACTCAACAAACATCAGCTTCTCTTGCGTGTGAAGGGCTTCATTCCAAAACACCCTAAGTGACGGTTAAGGGAAATACACTCATTTAAAAAACAGTTGTGAAAATGAAATGTAAGATCTATAGAAAACCACCAGTTTGACTGGCGGACAGACAATAGCCAGACATGCACATAAAGACTTTCTCTGTCTTACTGTACATACACAAGAACCCTCGTACACACTGTGAAGTGCTGTTTCAGCTCCAGCCTTCTCCTTTCATAAATCATTTGACAGTATGCTGTTAGACTGTCTAAACAGCCTAAATAGATTTGTTGTGCAGCATATTGTATGGAAACGGCGATACAGCTGCTCGCGCCGCCTACCAGGATGTTGCGAAGAACGAATCTGTCAGTCCGGCGGTAAAGAGAGGGTCTTATTATACAAACAAACAATGGCGCGATAACACAAAGATGGTCGCTAATTGACTTTAGCTTCCTCCTTGTTCTGCCTTTGTGTCTTTCAACGCCTCGCTTTGCCCGCCTCTCTTTCTCTTTAGCAAGGGGCCGGGGGTTTGTGTTCTGCGAGATGGCGAGTTAATGGAGAACATCAAAAGCCTGCTTGTAAGACTGCCTTGGCTCTGACCCTCGCAGATTGGCGCCTGACCCTGGCCGCGCAGCCACGGGGCTCAACACGGAATCCAATCTCCTTCTCTGAGAATGCGCCGCGTGTTTTCGCAGCGCCGTTTGATAGCTACAACACACTCCCGCCCCTTCCCTCGCTCCACAGCGCCTATCTCCCCTTTAATAACAGCTGATTTGTTTTGCCTGTGATGACCCACGGGAGGGCCTCTATTGGGTCGCAGCCTCAGATGGCGCAGCTGCTGAACTGTGTTAAACTTCCCCCGTGCTTTTACAACGTCTCAATATATGCTAGCATTAAAACTGTCAGGTTGTTGTCCTGATCAAACGGCGATCATGTGCGCTGCCATGTTTTACGGCATAAGGAATCGTTAGAGGGGCGATTAAGTCGACTAATGTACAACCGTGCATCGTACAAATCAATACAAATATGCGCGCTGCCAAATTACTGCCGAGTCACGTCGCATCATTCCCAATTCAACAGCTCCCCCCCCCCCTTCGCCCCCCGCCCTGAAGGAAGGATGATCCTGTCATCTGAAAATGTCTGCCCTCATCTCGTGCGGTGTCGGATACCGCTCGCTCGTCCTCCAATTGCGATTGGGGGATTGGGGTGGGGGAGGGGGTTGTTTGGGATCAATGGCTACAGACAAACGACATAGTTAAGGCGTTTGCAGGGAAGCTAAAATCACTCTGGGCCAATGATGGCGTGGCTGTCTAATGAGTCATCCAGACTAATGCGCCTCCACGCCTGTTTGTTTCCCCTCCGTTTGGGCCCTCGCCGGTGTCGTTGTCGGTAATTGTCTGGAACGCTCAGCCCCTCCTCCCTTTACGGTGCGACGCATTAGCTCCGTTTTAGAAAACGAGGCGTGGAGTGTGCCCCCCCACATCCCACTCCCGTTAATTCAATAAAGGTAAGTGCAGGCAGGGAGAGACAGGTGGAAGGATAGAGACGTGTGGAAGGATAGAACCCAAGGTGAAACGCGTCAGGTGAAGGACTTCTTTTTATTTATTTATTTATTTTTGTTCTTTTCTTCTCCTCCTCCACCGCCCTGCGTTCCCTGGGGTTACGCTACAGCGCCTCTGCTCTCGGGCCGAGCTGGAGCGGCGCTCTTGGGATAACGAGAGGGCATGTGGCAAGCGGAGCTTAAACACATACCGCGGCTTCATGGGAGGCTGCACTCATTTTTGTGTTATTAGAGAAATTGGAGAGGGGGGCTGAATGGAGAAGAGGAGAGGAGAGGAGAAGCTCCAAGAAGAGTCGGTGATGGAGAGAGGACTCTACAGCAGAGAGGAGCGGAGTGCAAAAATAGAGAGAGAGAAAGCGAAAGAAAGCCAGGAAAGGCTGGGCAGAGAGGATGATGGGAAATTGGATGCGCACAGGGGGTATTTGTACCGTCACTGGAATAAAATGTATAAATATATATAGTGTACAAGGAAAATTGTCTCTCCGGTATTCACAAAAAAGTTGATTGTTTTCCCCTCCTGAAAACACAGACTATATACAGTATGTAATTTCATTCATATATTTTCATCACCGTTGAAGATATTACATTGACCATTTTCCCCTAGAATCTTCAGAATATATTACAAGACATGTCGCACTTTCCTGACTATCATGGTAATCCATTTCAAAAAACAATGTCAGGACTCAAGCTGCCAAACACCTGCGGTTACTGTATTCATTTAAACAGCCAGCAAATTTACAATTTACAGTTACATACAGATATAAATGCAATCCAATGTTATTCAGGTGACAAAATGAGTTGTGCAGTAAAGAATACAATACTATACATAATAAAACCACAGACACAGTACAATATACAAATACAGTAAGCTTGAAGCAAAAAATCTGACAAATTTGTGTGAGCATTTTTTGTATGTATACAGCCATTGAACTCTAAATATCCAGAGAATTTGACAGATGTAGCTACAATAAAAGTTAGAGAGAAAAAAAATCACCAACCACGGCGGAGCTATGAGCATCGTGACAAATAGTGACACATTTCAAAATGTAAGCTAAAACATTCTGTATCTTACAAAATGCGGCATCTTCTTGCTCAACATCAAAGATACTGTCCATAAGACATAAGAGATTTGAATGTCAGTATGTATGAATGTGTGCATGTACTCAGGTAGGCCTGCTTTGTGTGTATCCAAGCCCCCTGTCTCACAAACAATGCCAAGAATATGATTGATGAACACCCTCTGGCACACGCACACCCACACACACACACACAGGGGTTGTCAAGATCATGCGATTACTTGTTAGCTGGTCTGACAGAAATCTTAATCTCCTCCGGATAATGTTCCGTTTTGCAGTCTTTTCCCTCTATCTCTGTCTTCAGTCAGTTAGCCTTGTCAGCAGCTACGGAGCCTAAGCTCTGCCCACCTGCAGGGCAACCTGCATTTTCATTATTTATATATCTCTATATATATACTACAGAGAGATACACAAAATAAGAGTGGAAGACTTTTTTTTTTCAGGACTTCCGAACTGTCAAAGTATAAATACATAAATGTATAATACATAAAGGCAAACGGTATTCCCATAAGCCTTGGCCTGTGATTTCTGACTGGCGAGCAGACATCAATGCATTATGCAACAGTGTAGTGTCTTTGTCAGCCCGGAGTGTGTCTGAATACATTTTGAAAGTGTCCTTTTTACCCCTGCACATGGTGACACCACTCCTGGCTCCCAAAAAAAAGACGAACCCAACTTGGTATAGCTCCAGTTCTAAGGGGGAATTTTCCCTGTTTCACTCTTGCGTTTCAAGCGCGTGAAAGGCAACCTGATTCAACAACCGCACGCGCACGCCTCCCTCTGTGTGCTTTAAACTGCTACTTGGGTTCCAAGGCACACCTTTTAACTTCAGCCCGAGAGAGAGCCGAGCCTTTTTGCTTTGACGGGGAGGGGGGTAAAAAAGCAGTCGCGGCCACTTTGCTGGCCCCTGCAGGGCCGAGAGCATTAAGCCCGGCCACCAATTAGGCCTCGACGATTCTTACAGGCCATGAATTATTAAGCACAACTCATCCACAATGAGCAGAGGCGATAGGGTAACGGAGCCCTGCGATGACACCTGAGCGCCACAGCTGCGGCGCCCGTTAAGCCATTAGCTCGCTGTGGCCAAAGGCAGGCTGCTCCAAACCCACTGTAATTACACATGGCCTGCAGAATTCCAGCCTTCTAATTTTTGGTGGATGGAGCTGGCAATGTCAAAACATGCCGTGATTCAACACAGACGGTAAAAGAGCAAAGGGGGAGGATTATTTGTGGTGTTTGATTGCAAGCGTCAATGCCGGCAACCCTCAAGGTCAACCAATCCATTCCTGTAGGACGATTTATTGCCTACCAGTAGCAAAGGCAATGAGGTGTTGCGAACCCTGCAAAGCGCGTGTGTATATATAGAAGGGCTTCACGGTCATATACCGGGGGAAAGCCTCCTCGTAAACTCCCCATCCGGGGCGACAGGGGGGCTAGCGCAGAGCCTGCCCGAAATGTGACCCTGATGGAGTGCTAGCGGCCAAGGCCTGCCAATATGCTTGCTCTTTTGTGGCGGCGGGGAGGGGCCCCCACCCCCCAAAATCAACCATAAATATCTTATCGAGACAGTGCCAATGGGCGGTAACTCTTAAGGAATGACAGGGAGGCTGCAAAATTAGTTGCGGGTCTAACATGACTCCTGGCGTTGTCAGTACTTAAGATGCATTAAAGAGGGGAGGGGAAGTGCTTTGTCTGTGAGGCCCTGCCTCGCCGGATAACAGCGCTATCATTATGCGCAAATAATTGGATGCAATTCTTTTGTTTTTATTTTTTTATTTTTTCCCCTTGTTTTTCACCAGTGGGCTGTCTAATGTAGCAGAGTTGTCAAATAAGTCTGTCGTCGCGTGAGAGAGCGCGAGCCGAGACTGATTACTTTATGCGAATGGATTTTTCTCCCCTGGAATTGAAATCATTTAGAGCAGTTAGGAGAGGAGTGGGACCTTGGAGAGAGGGTGATATGTGGGTACCGTGGCACGCCGGTGGGTTTTTAGTGTGTTATGATTTAGTTATTTATTGTTTAGCCGCAGGGAACGAAGCAAGGGTGGGGGCGGGGACGCTGGTCTCTTGCATGTCTTTAATACCCGCGTGCCTGCCTACAGACAGAAACGGCTGGCGGGATTCCCGCCCGGTAATATACATTATGGCCGCGCCCCAGTTTGTCACCAGAATAGCACAAATGCCCTTTTACCTGACATTATAGGTAGCGTTTTCTCTCTGCTGCACCTTTGTTCTGAATAAGCACCGAGAAGGAATTGTTTACAGCAGAACAGTGCCTCAAATACACGTATACAGTTCGGACATCTCGAACAATACCATGTTATGCTAAACTCAATACAGTGCTAAGTGGATGGAAGGTTTGGGCAATAGTTGTGTAGCAAATGTGGCCCGCAATAGTCCTAAAACAGAAATGTCTGCCAGCCAATACAATCCCTGTCAGAAATCACACAATCCAGCTGCCTCTGTTCTCTTAGTTTAGCTCAAAATAGTAAAAATAGAACAACTGAAAATACTCTTCAGCATCTTTTTGATCTATACTTTTGGTAAGTTTATTGAATTAAATTAAAATGTGGCTGCTGCTGTGTTTCTTACTTTGTACTTCACACTCTATCTGGCATTTCCAGGTTAAGCTTTGGTTAAATTTAGGAATTAAACTGTTTACGCATACAACTATTAATTATGTTAGGTCTATTTAGGGTAACGTTAGGATAAGATATAGATATGAAGTAGGGTATGAAAAAACTAGCTTTAACAAGTCACTGATTGACTGCATCTGTTTAGCCTCGCTAGCTTGTTTAGCTTCACTGCTGTTGTGTCACCCTCATTCCAAGGTCTGTAGGCCATTAGGTTGAGACAACAATCGACTGTCGTCAACAACAATTCAGTGGGAAGATAGAATCGTCAAGTGGTCATGACATGGCACTAGTTCCTGTCAGACTGTTAGTTGTTTACTCCTGCAAAACATGACTCAATTGCGTTATCTATAGATCTCACTTCACATCTGCCAGCCAGCTGTAGCTTTCACTCCAGAACATCAGGCTAGCCTGCTAGCTCTGTCCGTATGCCTTTTGTGGTTCAAGGATAGTCTTACACTGACGTCACCCCCTGTGCCCTTGAGGAAGCCAGCGAGCGACAAAGAAGCCCTTGTCATAAAGTCTGTCATATAAAGCAAAGAGGCTCTGTGTTCATCCACGGCTGGTTCTTCCACCTCTGTTAAGACAGATCTGAGAGTCCTGAAATTTGAGCGACTGTTGCAAATGTTGATGGGAGCAGGGGAAGTCAGTCCCGCAGGCGTTAAACCGCAGTATTTAATTATGCATTTCTAGACACCCCTCTCTGCAACGCAGATGAACCAAGGCCACCCCGCTTTGACGGGCTTCTTTCTGTGTGGCATCTTCTGCCCGGTCCTCGCGCGCTGCATCGCTAGAAGAAAACCCGGCATGAGGCCCATTGTCATGGTAATGCAACCTCCGCGGTGGCAGGCAGACCTGTCCATATTCAGCCCCACAATGAGTCTGCTGTCTCGGGGATGCAGGGGGGGGCCTGAGCCAAGGAGCTTGCTGTTCATGTGGTAATCTGCACTTTGCTACAATGGAGCCCAGCCCCACACATTCAGCCGGAGAATGGAGGGCCACACACCACAGCTATAATAGTCCGCCACGATCGCCTCACGCAAAGACTCCATTGGAGGGTAAATAAATAGTTTAAAAAACGTTTAGCGAGTACAATGGACCAGGCCGCTGCTGATTTTCCTCTTTGACGTCTGCTCACAATTTGCCGCTTATAAAAATGTAATGTTGGGAAAATTGACGTCTGAAGAGAACATTAGCTTTAAAGGAACATTAAAGGAGTTTTCTGTGATGAATTAGAAGATACAGTAATTTAATGTAAAATGTACCATACCATCTGTGGAATCAAATTAGCATTCTAACTAGACAAGAGAGGATACTTGTGCATTTGCCTTCATAAACAATTTTTATAATTGCTGCAAAAAAGCATAAACTCTTTTTAAGAAAATAGTTTGTTTTATTTATTCATTGAGAAGCTACAGCCTCTGCCATGGGAGTGTGTCTGTACAATTTTTTATAATTGCTGCAAAAAAGCATAAACTCTTTTTTAAGAAAATATAGTTTGTTTTATTCATTGAGAAGCTACAGCCTCTGCCATGGGAGTGTTTCTGTAAACGACATATTTTAAATTGCTAGGAACAGTCGGACAAGAAAACCATAATCCTTGACTTTGATTCATAAAGCATCTTGAAGCAGGATTGCCAATCAGGGACCAGTGTACATCTTATACAGAGATTTATGGTCATCCAACCTGCACTGTGATCCTAATGCTCCGATACTGAGCAGCTTTATGAATAGATACACATGAAAAGGCAAGGGCTCAGCAAAGAAAACCCGGGTAAACTTGTGGATTTTTATCAGAACAACTTTGAATCAACCGTCCTTGTCAGATGATAACAAAACATATCTTTCCGAATACAAATGCATTTTATAAAAATAAAGAAGCATCTTTTAACCAGTTTCATAAATGCTAGGGTCACAGACAACCCCTCATTCTATCAGAAGTACTGTACATCAAGGTAAGAGATAAAAACATATCAGGGCAGAGCGGGACAAGACATGCATGCACAACCCCCCACATGGGCTGGTTAGAGGGAGACAGAAGAAGTTACTTTTTAAAGATATGCATTGCAGTTACGCGATGGCTAACGGGCATGGCACAGCCATCAATGTACCCTGCTGCTAGCTGTACCCTGGGATGGCTTTATCGACACGGACCCTGATCTGATGTCCTAGTGTTGCATGCAGCAACCCCCACCCCTCCCCTGCCAGCCCAGCAAGGGCATGGTTGGCCTGAGTCACTGCGGCAAGCAGTCAGGCACAGGGGGTGGGGGTGGGGGGGGTGAACATTACACCATTATGCTCTCCTCTTCCACAGCCCTCTGACTTATCTCATGAATAAATCACACCACCGAGGGCTGGACGACTCCAACTCTGCAACTACTCTCCATTGGCAAAGGTCTCCGACACTATCCATCACCTCCACATTGCTCTCGTCCGCCCTCTCTCCACCTCTTTCTTTCTTTCTTTCTTTCTTTCTACCCATGCCTTCTTAGCCCTGCCCACAGTCTCTTTCCCTCCCACGTTGTTTCTTACATCTTTTCCCGTAGCTGGCTGCCAAACATGCTCACTTTAATTTATGACGCGATAGCGACACATTTGGATAAATCTCCCGTACCAGCTGACTTCCCTGGTGAGGAGAGCTGGGAAACACAGATGATCCCCCTCTGGTTTCCAGTAAGTCGTGGCAGAGCTTGGATGAGCTGCCCAGAAGAGGCTGACACTCTTTCCGTTAAATCATCGAGGCAGATCTGACGGGTCACTAACCCAGCAGTCGGACAGTTTTCAACGAAAATACTCAAAAACAGCTCACTTGAAATGAATGCAAAAATGATGACACATTTATATTCATTATTTAAAGTTGACACGATTGTCATAGGTTATAGGTTTGAGCCTGTGCATGCCCTCACCTGTAAGCATCCTTGAGAAAAATGCCTTACCCGTACCTGCTCTGTAATTGTACTCAATTTGTATGAAAGCATCTGCTAAATGACTCATTGTAATTCATTATATTACCATTTTCCCAAATTAGAATAATTTCATATTCAGAATAATAGTGGCATATGAGCGCATATATAATGTAGTCAGTGATGACAACAAAGTGATTGCTTGCGGCCTGGGCCACAAAACGCAACAAACCGAAATGAAACATACTTGAACATCACAAACGAGCGTCGCTCACTTAAAACTTTTGCGTTCCGTGAGCTGAATGCATTCAAGCCAACAGGAGCGCTCCCAGGGTTTGGCAAGGTCGTGCCAGAGATGGTACAATGCGGCATTGTTCCCACACTGACAGAGAGTAAAATGATCCACTCCCTGCAGCCTCGCTGTCTGCCGGTATACAGACGGCAGCCTTGCAGTTTATAAGCTCAGGCCTGCGGAGGCGGGCGGATCCTGGCTTTTTAATTTTTTTTGTGTTGAGTAACGGTGGTATTCCTTCGAGGGGGATTTGTTGCTTAACACACTTTGCAGAGTGCCATGCTCTCTCTCTCTCTCTCTCTCTCTCTCTCTCTCTCTCTCTCTCTCTCCCCCCCTCTGGCCTACTAAACTTGGCTTGCCAC
>JAODLI010060384.1:0-15290 GCA_027575585.1 Percopsis omiscomaycus | reverse complement strand
GTTAGTATCGGGGTACCTACCTGCTCTGCTGTTTTACGTAACCTTATGTATAAATTTATGTGTAGGGTATCTGAGTCTGACCCTGTACGTAGTTCTGTCAGATTTTCTTCCAGACTGTGGAACCATTGGCGAACATGTCTGTTAATTATTCACTGGAAGGCTTTGTATTTTTATGGAAGGCTTTGTATTTTTGTATGTATGTATGTATGTATGTATTAGTATGTGTATGTATGTAGATTTATATATGTGTGTATATATTTTGTGTATGTTTTTATTGTGATATGGATCCCCCTGGGTCTAAAATAAAGTTTCTTCTTTTTCTATAGGACGAGATAGCTAGTGATCTACCCTCTCTGAGACCCTTGACGTAATCTTCTCCAGATGTACATGCTCCAGTCGACATGTCTAGCATATCTTTACAGTGCAACCAGGAAGTGCTGTTTCACAAACCCAGGTTAAACACCAGGTTCCCACAGAAGACATGAGAATGATAAGTACTTACTGTTTCCTGTACCAAAGTCCATCACATTCCCAATGATGACATTTGCTATGATAAGAGGTCTGTGTGAAGTAAATGAAGGAGAAACCAAGTCTACATTTTCTGCTCTTTTGTCAAAATCATATGGGGAACAAAATGTCATATCAGCCAGATTGATTAAATGTTATGATCACACCTTATAAAGTTATACATTTAAGTATAATTTTTTTTTTGAAGTAACAAAATTATCTTGGGAAGTTGGATTTTCAAATCTTAAAAACGAAGTAACAACAGATTTAACCGATTATTTAATATTTTACACTAGACGATTCAGTCAAGACGCAGGACCATACACTTCCAATTATCCTAAACGATTTCAGAGTGACAATTCCAAGGCCTTGGATTCTCGCAGAAACTCACGTGATCAAACGTGACTTTAGAGCAAAACAAACATGGAGATGGACCGTCGGCGTCAACTAGTTTTGCACTGAGAAACAAAATAGCCATTTCCTTTCCAACTACAGACTCTCCCGAGCCCGCAGAGTGATGGAGAATGGTCCTCGCCAACCGGTGGAGAATATTCCGCACCACCACTCTCATTGGCTATTGCGGGTTTCTGCTCGGGTTTCCATCGCTGTTCCTTTCACACTAAGTGTGAAAGGAACAGATAAAGGAACAGATATTTTCGACTTGAAACACAGGATTTCAAGTCGAAAATATCAAACATGTTTGATATCTGATATCGGGGAGACTCTGAGCCAGTTGGTAACTTTAAGATTATGTCTGTAAAATCCCTCATACTACTGGATCATTTGGGCAGATGATTGGTTCAGACCAGACTCGAGTAGTGAACGTACTGTATGTTTAGGTTGTCAGAGGAACCAAAACAAAGTACAATGCTGCTAAATGCTGTAAATGTAAATATAAAATGTACAATCATGTTTCAGCAACAACAGTCTGATGTTCACTTTGAGAACATCATTGGAGTCAAGGGTCCAGCGAGGGCATTTTTCACTCCCTACCGGTACCCTTATTTTCTGCCGCTGTTAGAACCCCAGGAGCCCTGGCTATGATAGCTCTTTAACTGGAGGAAGTCTAGGTGAAGAAGGGGGTGGAAGAGGGGGGCAGAATTTGTGGGCAAGAGGCGACGGGTGGGCAAGGGGGCCGCTTGTCTCTGGCTATTGTCTGGACACAGTTCCTCTCACGCTGCATTGACCACAGACAGGGTGTGGCTGTGGGAGGCCCGGCAGGGGGCTATTTGGGGGGGAGGTGCAGAATGTATATTGTATACTTTACCTGCGTTTGGATGTGGCAAGAAAAAACAGGAAAGCAAGTCCCCAGAGAGGGTGGTTGAGATTTTGCCTCCGTAGTTCGGTGCTCTGTTCCCAGCCTCTCCTGGCCTTTACTTGTGAGCTTCGTGAAGTAAGTAGAGACCCGGGGCCTCTGACAAACTCAGCCCAGATGGGGAGAAGACTTCCTCGCAATTATACTGCAGCAGAGAACAAGTACCGCCAGATCAGCTTCGCCTCTGCTGCAAACCAGCTCATAAGCCATTATTTTAGGAGAACACCTAATCAGATGTGTTCTGCAGCACACTCTAGGTTTGAATTTAAGGGGATTGAATGGTACCTCTGTTTAATACTTCTAGGGCTTATCTTATACTGTACTACAACACCGGCATCCTTCCCATATTTTTTAATAGCAGAAACACTGCAGTCCTTCAGCTACTTCAATAACTGATGGACTGACTGACAATGTTTCTCTACTAAGACATATGCCTATATTTTACATTCCAATACCACTTCCACTCTTGTCTTCGACACATGGTCTCGTTCTCTGTGCTTAAAGGTACACTCTTTATGGTTATATAAGGGGGAGTATTATGGAGTAGGACTGGAGCCTGTGATGAGAGCTTCCTCCCTGACTGACTGCAGGGCGTGGATCTGCCATGAGTATAAATATTATAATAGGCTTACCTTGCATTGATTCTGGAGTCATTTCAGTGCTTTTTTTTTCCCTCAACCAAATTGAGAGGAGCGCACAGATTTCACACCCAATCTTTTTATCGTTATTATCTGAGTAAGGAGGACATTAAGGCTGACAGCAATGTAGTCCGTTGGCACACAAATATCAGTATTATTAAGGGAATGCTACACAGGGTCTGGACTTCAAAGTGATGGATTAAAGAGTAGTAGCCAATAATAAAGGGATGTCATCACCTCAGCGATGAATACATTAGTGTCAACGGCTTGAACAAAAAGAGGCAGGTCATTTGTTAAAGTCAGGCCTGAACCTTCAGGCCATTTATTGCTGAATTGAAGATATGCAGATAAAACATAGAAATTAAAGCTCTCTCTTTGGGAAACAAGGGCACGTCTACAAGATAACAAGCACAAAATCAGCAAAAACAAAAAATACTAATAATAACAGAGATAATCTTGATGCAGACTGCAGAGACTAGATGTGAAGGCTTTAAGGAGGGTTTTAAAGGGGAATATTTGGGCAATTATGACCAGAATCCTGTTTGTTTCCATTATAATCTATGGAGTCTTGACATCTGAAAAAATCAGAACTTTAATCTGAAGGGCAAAACTGGATGTAATATTCTAGGTCAGATTCCAAGGGCCATAGGAGTAAAAGTAAAAAAAATGTATGGACTTATTGGACATCTGTCTGTATTGTTATTGTGTTCGTTTGGGAGAGGAACAGTAAAAATGTTGGCATTTCAGCACAGTTTAATATATTTACAGGGAGTCAGGCCATGCATATTAACAAATGCTTTGCAGCAGCCTTGATCCAGCCCAGTGCAGACGACAAAAAACACCTTGGTCTCAATAGAGGAATAACCTAAACACCTAAATAACACCAGTGGATACTGACAATGGCTCATCTCCTAAATAAAAATAGTCCCCAACATCATCTTAAATAAACACTAAACACTAAACACTCTGTTCCCTCTCATCAGCCCCTTAAAACTACAGTCACCTGACCGATGGCCTGGTCTCAGTGAACAGGAAGTATGACATCACTACTCTGCCATTCAGGAATGTGGGAATGTCAGCTTTCTGGTATACACTGCATGAACAGAGGGAAACAAAATAGGGACTGAGATACAAAATGCTCAATACCAATGGCTGAAATCAGCCCAATTCTTCCTATAGTGATAACTACAGTATGTACTAAGACTGTGTATATCTAGACTGTGTATATATACTGTATAGCTGTTGTAAAACGTTTCAAAGCATGTCCTTCAAGTGATTTATTGCTCATGACCCATTTTACTAGCTATTAACTAACATTACATAAACATATACCATAAACACCATTGCAAAAATGCATGAATTATATATTAAGTTATGTCTTATGTGATGAGGTTATGTTTTAAAGTTACACAATAGCTGATTGTGCATAGTACAACCAGGACCCCGTTTTTCTATGTTTGAAACTGTGCACAAAAGCATGGGTGATATTATAGGAGGAGGGGCTTAGCACAGTGTCCCTTTAAAGGCAATACAACTAGATTCAAAATACAAATAAAGAACAATTATTTAAAAAACCTTATGTCCTCTTGTTGCAACCACACACAAACATCTCACAAATCCCTGACGGAACTCGCCCCCATTTTGAGAACCTCTTGTGTATTCTAACAACACCTGTTGAAACATCTTTTCAACAGGTGTTGGTCCTACAGACCAGTGCTATGCCCTTGGGACCTGCAGCAACCAGGAAGAATCACCTGCTGCGGAACTCCATCTGCTTTACATTGATAGCCATTTCCGGGACAGTGGGACCTGGATCCGTAGATCCAGTAGGGCACAAAGCCAACACCCACCTGGTGTACTCAACTAATTTCTGTCAAACACAAACAGCCAGAGGCCGCAAACCCCCTAAATCACTACTGACCACAACTTGCCAGCTGTTACATAGAGGTCTATCTATGCCCTAGGATTCAATTTAGACGACACAATTTTTGTCTGGAATTACCCTTGTTGTTGAAACAGGCCCTACGAAAGCGTTGTTTTGGTTTGAAAATTAAAGTGTATGCCCCTCTCACACTTGAGTGCTGAGTGGCGGAAATATGGTGTTCTCAGGGTAACACAATCGTGGAGAGTACCTTTAAAGCTTGAACCTTTGACCTTTATGGTAAATGGACTGCATTTATATAGCACTTTTCTAACCCACAGGCCACTCAAAGCGCTGCACATGACTGCCTCACATTCACCCATTCACACACTGATGGCGGGGGCAGGATAGTCTAGTGGTCTAGGTGTTGGACTCCCAGCCAGTAGGGGTGTTGGACTCGTCTGCTAAATGACGTAATTGTAATTTATGTTGGTGTCATCCATATAAGGAACCATCCAACACATCGGGAGCAGTTAGGGTTAGGTGTCTTGCTCAGGGACACCTCGACACTTAGCCAGGTGGAAGCGAGGATCGAACCTGTGACCTTCCGATCGCCAGACAACCTGCTGTAGCCCCTGCACCACTGTCGTTAGATTGAGGGTATAATTTAAATGCAAACACTTCAGATTAATCAATGCGGCTCTAGTCTGGACACAATCTACATACTTAAATATCAACAAAATGTTATGTTAACAAACAGTTATTTCCAACCAGTCAGCAAAAGAGTACAGTAGATTTCACCATCTCACACGCAGGGAAACTGCTACAAATATATAACGATTGCAAGGCAGTGCCTTGACATTTAGGATTAATGGCCATTGTTAGTTGCAAGTCACAACCCCTACACAATATTAGAAACCCTGATGCCAGAAATCAAGATTTATCAAAACAACCTGTCAATGACCAAGAAATAGAACCTTTAGAAAAGTAGACTCACTTTGATATCTGGCAGACTTGTACAAAGTTGCTGACATACAACTCCTGGGTCTAACACACACACGCACACTCACACACTCTGTGTTACACTATTGTTTCCTTCCATCCTCCCTCTCGGCTGTCAAGTTTGGCGATATAAGTCAGCAAAGGGGAGATGGAATGAGATTAGCCACCCCAGAATGCATTCCCTGAATACTTCCCACACTCCATTTCAAAAACACACGCTGATGTTCCACACTCAAACTGTACACACATACATACCCCTTTATCTCTCTCATAACAAACACACACACACACACACACACACACACCTCCCCATGCCGAGCCACTCACCGCGGTAGTGGAGGCTGTCATCGTGGTGGTTGTGCTGGTGGTGGTTTTCAAGGGCGGGGGGGCTGCTGGCGCCCAGCTCTGCCAGTCGCCGGCTAGTGGCGGAGAGCTCCGAGCGCAGGTTCGTCACCTCCTGGCTGGCGGACTGGATGGCCCCATCGATCCTCTGAGCCAGCTGCTTGTTGTCCTCCATCATTTTAAGAATTTTCCCCTGGGGACCGAAGCCACACAGACCGGCATGGTTTCAAGGGGAGCATTAGTGGATGAAGCTAAGACCCTCTCTCCTTGCTCCTTCCTCCTTCTCTCCGCCCCCTCTTCTCCTCCTCCTCCTCTTGTTTTATCTCCTCTTCTCCCACAGTTTACGTCCAGTTTCCCTCCACTGAGCTGAACAGAGAAAGCGTCTACCTGTTACTGCATATAGAAGGACGTCTCAGAGAAGATACACACGTGTTTGGAGGTAAAAAGAGGAAGAGAGTGAGAAGGAGAGAAAAAGTGAGTGGAGAGATGGTGTAGAAGAGAAAAAGGGGAGAAAAAGTGCTCCCGCCAAGTCGAAATGTGCTGCGAGCAGCTGCTCCCAGAGAGGACCCAGCTCACGCAGAGATGACATGCACCCTTTTAAATGGACTGTACCATGTGTTCAGAGTTCCAGGGGGAGAGAAGGGGGAAGGAAGTTAGCGTGCCTTGCTCTCCGAGAACTCTCCGCCTAGAGCATGTTATGTAGCTGTCCTGACCTCGCACAGGGCGGGAAAATTGCACCTGGTTCCTCTACGCTTCTACCTCACTCCTTCTATCCTTCTCTAAGAACTGGCAGCGACGTCTTTTCACTCTATGTTTCTCCCCCTCACTCAAAACCCCTGCTGTCTTTTTGTCACTCCAACCCCCTTTTTTTCATTCCACAATATATTCATCCCTTTGTCCCAGCAGGGCTCATTCCCGCGTCGGTAGAAAAGGGGGCTGGCTAAAGTTGACCGACGGGGAAAACATTTCAACTCAGAGAAAAGTTTGTGGAGAAAAGATAGATCTTAGCTTGAATATTGTAGCTTACTTCTTAGCTACAATTTATTAGCTATCAAACTATTTATTAGCTCATCAAACAGATTAATGCTTTATCTGTTAAGTTGTGAGATTTCAGCAACAAACTGGAAAAGTTGGAAACATTATATATTTTCTCATCTCAGCTAAAAAACAACCTGCACCAGCACCCAGCATTAAGAATTTTCAAGTAACAAAATGTTTTGCTGTGTCTCTGAAAGAAGTGAGCGAAATCTGCAATGCATCACTCACATGCTGTCATTCTAGCATTGGTTGATAGCAGCTCGATGCTCAATGGTATTAAAACAATGGCGGGGACAGACCAACACAAACAAGAGACTGTGCACTGTTTGAATTTCAGCACAAGTAGGATCAAACAAGTTTCACAATGATGTTTTATATGCCGTTCTTCCAGAGCAGCTCTTTTGTGATGAAATCCATAAAGAGCAAGGGACTGGTGTAATAAATTGTTTCTAGGGTCATATGTCTTGACATGCTAGTTTTTAAAATGAGGTTTTCTTGTAAGTAGCTTCCAGTTTAGTTAAGTACTAACTAAACAGACTTCTCTCAGTAGTAGCTTTTCTGTAGTTTCATTATTTACAATTTAGAGTAATTAGTATCTTAGTTAACTACTTTTGCAGTAGTAGTAGCTTCCCCAACATTGGTACAACATGGGAAAAATTTATAGACTAGTCACATGATAGTCAGGGCTCTACGATACTATCAGGAGCTAAAAAGCTCCTGATTTTCCCTGAATAATGAGACCAAAAAAAAGCACAGGATCTCAGGGCTTTTATCTTTGAGTTGAAATTATAATTCATTTTTTTATAGGAGGAAAGCAGGTTCCTGTTATTACAATGCAGATACTGTACTCCTCATAAACAATGTGATAGGTCTTATTGCGTATGAAACCACAAACACAGCTCACTTTTAGCTTTATCAGGCAATCCTTTAATATTCCGAACTGTGGAATGCAATGAAATGACGGATTTGAGGGTCAAGGGTCAGACCGTGTCCCAGATACACACATCAGTGACCAGACAAATACTTTCGAATGCATAATTGTGGTATTGTGGTTAAAAACAGTCTCTCTGTTTCTGGGTCCTAGGACCTCAGCTGACAAACATATACCACACACAACTTCTACACAGCATCTCTACACGTTCACTCTAATTGAAAATCAGATCCAGTATCTGTGACTATGCAAATTTAAAATGACTCAAATAGTGTGTAAATAAATTCCTAACATATTTTCTTAATCCGCATTCCATTGGAATGGTTTACAAATGCTAGACAGAGATAGATAGATAGAGATAGAGATACTCTATTTATCCAGAAGGAAATTAAGGTGTCCAATAGCTTAAACATACACACACATAGGCACACAGACATATGACATCCATGCACACATACATAGTACAGAAATGTCAAAAATGCAATATACATGACATGTTTAAAGGAGTGGTGTGGAAAAAATGCACAATATATGCACAATATACCAATACACAATATATCAAATATATAGCCTATTGTACAGAATGTCATACCTATCTAGATAGACTGCTACGTGTGTATAACTACTACATATAACTATCCCAGCACGGGACCACTTCCCACCAGGGTTACAATACAAGATGCACGATTTACATAGCCAAACAAAAACAGGCCATCTCACATGTGAATATTTACATTTTCCAAGCTCTTACAGATTGTGATAGATGTCTGTAATACAGATTTAGCCAGACACCCAACTACAACTACAAGTTAGCAATAAGCTACAGTTAAAAGTGAGCAATAACTGTCTTTTCAGGCATTGTTTAATGATTTAGATGTACTAGCGCTTGCTGCTGCGGTCCTGGGATTCCAAGTATATATGGTTGGAATGAGGCATCAGAATCAGCATAATCTCAAAATCCAACTGCCTTTGCATTAAATTGTGGAAGCTGTCTTTGCTAAAATGTCCAGGTACACCCCATCGATGCTGTCAGACATATTGATTTTTATAGTAAAATCCAACCATTTCAGATCGTTTGGTAAATAGTAGAGGGAGGTTCCTTGCTCTGATTACATCATAAAAATTTTACAATGTTGCCATGTTTGGTTAATTTTAGATTGTCGCCACACTAACTAGTTATCACTACACTAGGAAGCTCCAGCAAATGTTTCAGTTTTAATAATATGCTCCGTGGTTAATGTTGGATCATGTTAGGTTACAATTAGGAAGTCTTCCTGCAGGAGTCATCAACAAAACCTGGCTAAGTATCCCGCTAGTATTTGTGACTCTTCTTTCTCCTATGCCATTATGTGTTGGTTCTTCATTCCTGTACGAGCATGTGCTCGCAGATCACACTCTCAGCCCCGACATTGAAATCCATCCAACCTGCTGTACCCACCCCGATCACCTGCTGCCACCCTAGTCTTGGCCGGAGGACTCTGGAACTGCCAGTCCGCCTTCAAGAAAACCGAAACAATCTCTGCCTACGCCTCGTTTGA
This sequence comes from Percopsis omiscomaycus, assembly GCA_027575585.1. Taxonomy (NCBI): domain Eukaryota; kingdom Metazoa; phylum Chordata; class Actinopteri; order Percopsiformes; family Percopsidae; genus Percopsis; species Percopsis omiscomaycus. The sequence goes on along the minus strand of JAODLI010060384.1, from coordinate 6,118 downwards.
GGCTCTGCATTTCCTCACCTTGACAGAAACCTGGATCACACCGACCAACATGGCGACCCCAGCTGCCCTTTCTTCATCATACTCCTTCTCCCACACACCCAGGTCGTCCAGTTGGGGGGGTGGGAGGTGACTGCTCATCTCTCCCAAGTGGACCTATAGTGTCCTCCCCATCTCTCACCTGGCCATATCCTCTTGAATTCCATGCTTTCTCTGTCACTCACCCTGTTAAACTTACAATTGTTATCATCTACCGCCTCCCAGGCCAGCATTGGGACTTCCTAGATTAGATAGATGTTCTCTTAAGCTTCTTCCCTGAAGATGGGACACCGCTCACGCTCCTTGGTGATTTCAACATTACCCCAGAGAAGCTGACTTTCTTCATTTCTTTTCTTCATTTGACCTCACACTCTCGCCTTCTCCTCCAACACACAGGACAGGAAACATTCTGGATCTTGTCTTCACCAGATCCTGCTCGGCTTCCAAACTATCAGTTACCCCCCTCCCGGTGTCCGATCATCACTTCGTCTCCTTCTCTCTCCCCCTAAATCCTCTCTCGGCCCCTGCTACTTCCACCCGCGTCGCCTCTCGTCGTAACCTAAAATCTCTCCCTCATCCTTCTCTGCTGCAGTACTCTCCCTACTACCGTCAACTGAACAATTCTCTCTCCTATCCCCAGACAAGGCTGCCTCCACTCTAATATCCTCTCTAACATCGTCTGTTGACACCCTCTGTCCACTTACTACCAGAACAGTGCGATCTTCTCCCCCTACTTCATGGCTATCAGAACCTCTACCAGCTTGTAGAACTAAGCTCCTGGACCCCCACCAATCTGGTTTCAAGGCTGCTCACTTCACTGAAACCACTCTTGGTGGCAGAAACCCTTCACACTGCTAAAGCCTCCTCCCTCTCCTCAGTCCTCATCCTCTTAGACTTGTCTGCAGCATTTGACAAGATAAATCACCAAGTCCTTCTATCGACCCTTGCTGAGTTGGGCATTGCCAACTCGCACTCTCCTGGTCCTATCTGTCCTATCTGACAGATTGCTCCTATCAAGTCCTCTGGAATGGACATCTGTCCAAACCCTGCCATCTCACCACTGGGGTTCCACAAGGATCTATGCTGGGACCCTTACTCTTCTCACTGTATACTAGATCTCACAGCTCTGTAATCTCTTCACACGTTTTCTCCTACCACTGCTATGCCGACGACACCCAACTCTACATATCTCATTCTCTCAATCTGACACGCAGATCTCAACTAGAATCCCTAAATGTCTCTCTGACATCAGTGCTTGGATGTCTTCGCATCACCTCAAGCTCAACCTTGAAAAGACAGAGCTACTCTACCTCCCAGATAAGAACTGCCCTCAAGTGGATGTGTCCATTACCATTGAGAACACCACCGTGTCCTACTCAGGTCAAACTAGGAGAGTCTCGGAGTTGTCCTGGACAATCAACTGTCCTGCGCAGCAAACATTGACGCAAAAACCAGAGCCTGCAGGGGACCACAGGAGCCTCGGCCATAGCGGCCGGGGCCCCGGTGGTCCCCTTCCCAGCCAACGTTCCCCTGGACTACGCGTACTTGTTGGAGGTCTTTTCTAAGAAGAATGCCGAGTGCCTCCCTCCACATCGACCTTGGGACTGCGCTACCCCACCGCCATTCCTTCACCGGGCTCTCACCCTTGTCTTCGGCCTCCACTGTGCCCTTGGTCAAGGGCATCTTGCAATGTACCAGCGGTGGAGGAACGGCGCCCATCTTTCGCCCAGGGGACCGTGTCTGGCTGTCCACCCGGGACCTCCCTCTCTGCCTGCCCAGCAGTAAGTTCGTGCCCCGGTATGTGGGGCCGTATAAGATCCTCTGGAAGGTAAATGATGTATCGTACTGGCCTTGCCTGTAGAATACAGCTGAGTCTCACCAACCATGTCTCTCTTCTCATGCCCATTGTCCTCTGTCCCCTGGCGCAGCCCGGCCCCTCTCCAACACCGCCACTACGGCTGGACGGCCCAGAGGGTTCCACCTACGCCGTCCACACCATCCTGGGGTCCAGGTGCCGAGGGGGCCGGCTGCAGTACCTGTTGGACTGGGAGGGGTTCGGTCACGAGGAACGCAGCTGGGTCCGGGGAGAGGACATCGTCTCAAAAGGTACTCATCCAGGAGTTTCATCTCCATCGCCCGGACCAGTCTGCGCCTCGTCCCCAGGGCTGACCCTCACACCGGCGAGTGGCGCAGCCTGGAGGCGCGCCTGGGGGGGGGGGGGGGTACATGAACAACCGGAGCCACTGCCCCTCCCCAGTCGAGATCGCCAGTGTATTAAACCACCGGCCATCAGCCGTCCACACACCAACGCACCCAAACAGCGGCACCTGTGCGCAATCCCCTCATCAACACTCACCTCTAAAAGCGGGAGGGTGGATGAGGGGAAATATCACAGATTATTTGGACACACGATTGCATGCAGCCACACTGCCAGTTGTTTTGTTGTTTGTTCTCGCTACTGTGTCTTCACATCTCTTTCACCATCTGCACCTGCACACAGCCCCGCGTTACAGACTGTTTGTTTGCTCACGTGTTTGATATTTTAATGGGAAATATAATTAAGTGTGCCGAGGGGGTGCAGTTAAAAACAGGTATTGATAAACTGTCCCCATGACTGTCTGCCTGGGGTTAATTGAATATCGACTAATGTTCTACATACTGGAATGCTTTCCATTTTTCCCCAATAGCAATGTGATATAATGCCTCGGTCAAGTATGCAGGCCTCATCAGGGGCCTTGGAGAAGTAACCACTCCACTAATGTACCTTCTAGTGTCTATCAAATTCATATATTAATCATTACATAATTAATTTATTATCTCTAACAGCAAGGCTGTCCCACATGCATGAAAAGCCAGAGTGGGAGGAGTAAATATTGTAAGACATAACTATTATTTCTCCTGGTGTTATGACGGGAAAACCAAAAAAAAGGTGGATAATTAATGTTTATTTTCCTTAATATGGTCTATGAAGAAAGGCAATTAGACAATTCAAATCACTTTGTAGGTACAGAATGAGCTTTTTTTAATTCTACATAGCTTCTGATAGGGTCTCCCTGCCATTGAGGTTGCCATGTTTACTGATCAATGTTTGTGCTGGCTTAGCTGCATCTACGGCTGTAGATTTCAGTATTCAGTCCAAGAATCACTGTTTTCGGGGGGAAAACCTCTTGGACGTTTAAGATTGGAAGGGGACGTTTTTTCTATTATTTTATTTTATCACTGTCAGAATCATGTAAGTGTTTATGTGTAGTCCCTGAAACAGAGTTGATCAATAATGGTAATAGGCTAATAATAGAGGTTATGTGAGAGACAGGTCAGGTCTCAGCAGTGTCAGGAACTATTTCCACGTACATTCACTCAGATGGCTGCCTAGTAGCAAGACATTGTTAGACAAGGCCACACACCATCCAGGGAAGAGCTATTACACCCTGTCAGGGACCTAAGGGGGTACTGCTCAGTGAGGGGAGACATATCAGGCAGGTAGACGAGATTGTGATTAAATGGGTTTTGAAACCCAGAAAAAGTAGAGCAACTGAGCTGGTGATTGCAGGTGGACTTAAAAAACCCTCCGATTACAAATGCCATGAGGAAATAATTGTATGCAGGTGACTGATCACTGATCAAGGTGTCACACAGTTGTTGTTCATTTTAATATTTGCACAAACTAAAGGTCCTTTTACATGATATGTAATACAAGTAAATGACACCCAAAAAAAATATTTCATAGCCGTAATTATAATCTATATTGAAATATGCTTAAAATGTCCCCCTTAATATATTGATATAAAAATATAAATAAATCAAAAATGCTATGCTGTCTGAAATAATAATTAGCAAATGTAATCATAATCATAACTAAACTTTTGTTTGTCCAAGTGATGTTGCCTTCCCCCAGCAGAGCAGAAGCCATTGCTCGACTACTGTGGGTACTAGCTACTATCAATGCCAAACACTGTAGTGTCTCTCTGTTTCATTACTTTCAAATGTATTAAAAAGTGGAAAACTAGAATGTAATATATATTCATATAGTATACTGTATAGCTGTAATAGAAATTAGTTTTCAAATTTAGATTTTTTTTTCTGGGGCCGATCCCCAATGTTGACTTTGCAGCATCCTGATATTTCTGCACTAAAATCCTTTGCAGTGAATACGATAAATTCTCCCACACACTTAACTGTTTTATAAATAAATTAAATTAACATTGTGGTTGAAACCAGTGTTACAAAAATGTGCATGCCTCTCCCGCACCTGAGGACCTTGCATTCCTCTCTACTTTTTCTCCTAAAGCTCTCACACTGTTCTCTATCTCTAGTTCCAAACAAAACAGTGAGCTAGACATTTGGGTATGTTATAATGCAATCAGGGAATTTACCTTTAATCAGAGATTATTTTAATTCATTTTTAATTATTAATTAAAGAACACCCCTATTTTATTTTTTTTACAGTTTTTCATGATTTGAAAAATAGCCAGGAGGTTGTTTTGTGTCATTATCTTTCTGTAGGATGAACCCCTGACCAACTATAGGCGTATACCAGAGGGTATTGCATGGTGCTGCAAAATGCTGGGATAGCAGTTTTGGTTCAGGGTGCCACTCACTCTGTGCAGGTTGCCGAATCTGGATCTGGATCCAGCAAAAGAGCCCCAGACAATTAAGCCTTCTCCTCCATATTTGACAGTTGGTGTTAAACACAGAGGTATCATCCTTTTCCCTACTTACGGTGTACAAAAACCTGCGTGAAGAACAGAAGATTTCACATTGTGATTCATCTGTCCATAGGACCTTCTTCCAGCCCTCACTAGTCCACTGGCAGTGCGTCATTGACCAGACAAGCCTCTTTTTCTTATTTTGCCATTTTGGTTTTCTTACTGCCAACTGTCAAACCTGCAACTCGAAGTCTTCTCTTCACAGATGAAACTGAGACTTGCTTACTTGCTTACTTCTACCAGTGTTAATCTGTGCTTGAAGCTGTTGTCCTTTGAGCCACACGCAAGCTGTTGACTCTCAGAAACCTGGTTCAGAATCTGCTCCTGTTGTGGCTTTGGGTCTGACAGCCCTCTTGGCTTGACACCATGGCTTTCATTGCATTTTCCCTGAAAAATGCCTTTTTGAAATAACTTTGTACATGTACATTATTTTTCAGTCTCTGGAAACCTAAACTTTTTTTTACCTCTGGCAGTTTACCGCTTACCTTTGTAGCATTCCAGGTTATTCACTGGACGTGAATTGGAATAAAAACAGGAAAAATTGGGTTTTTCTAAAACTTTTGAACGGTAGTATATATATACAGTATATACTGTAGTTACTCTAGTACTCTAGACAGACAGTTCAGAATTATAGTTTAGTGTATAGGGCGTGATATGCATGTTAAAAAAATATTGTCTACAACAAATAGCGGTTGAAAAGTGGGGCAGGCAGCTAGGCCTTACAGGAAGAGAGAAATACAGACGACCCCCCCCCCCCACCACAGCTATGGTGGTGGCACACGAGAACAGAGGGGCATTGATGGGGAAAACAGTTGACTGTGGGGAGCTGAAACTGACTTCTCATTTTTCATTTGCAGTAAAACTCCCCCTTCATCCAATAACTGTAAATAAGCCAAGCACAGTTTTGTACACAACCAACATCTAGCCTCTTGTTAAGCCTGACACCATTCCTGTCAATCGCTAATCAGTCAAATGCATTTAAAATAGTGATCTTTCATCATTGGTTGTTTGTTCTAAACTTCAGCTGAGTGCTGTTGTTACTGATACTGTAAACTCCCACCCCTCAAACCCTTTAGTGTCCTCATTTAAAAAAAATTGAATGGAATGTTTTTTTTATTTCCTTGAGGCAATAATAACAACAATCGATGTTTTTGTTTTTTTAACAGACCCCACAGTTTAATGAATATAGGCCTTCATCCAAACGGTTGAGATGTCGCTTCATGGTAAACGTATCAAATTTTTTTACAAATACCATCTATTATTTGTAAAACAAAAAGAAAAGAAAAATCTATAATGCTTTAATTAAAGGGCCAGTGTGTAGTTTTTAGTGACATCTAGTGGTGATTGTTGCGAATTGCAAACAGCCAGTCACTCAC
>JAODLI010060373.1:0-15290 GCA_027575585.1 Percopsis omiscomaycus | reverse complement strand
TAATAAATGCTCCATATTTTTGCTACACCTTGGCTTCTCTGACTGCATTATCCAGCCGCTCAAGGGCCTTCCTAACAGTCCCACAGGAACCAGTAAAGTGATGCATGTGTAGGGATGCGTTAGTTTGTATATCTTTTAAACAACCGATGCATCACTTACCATGCTTGAATATTGTTCACAGTGCAGGGGAAGTTTCAGATCTACCTCTGTGCACATCTGTGACATTTTTACAAGGGAGCTATTTATTTTTTGTTTAATTATCCTCCATTAAAACACTCAGCAATTTGGAAAATAATCCAAACGTATTCATGCAGTATACAAGTATTTTTTAAGACAGGGAATATGCAGTATTTATAGTGGTAATTGGTCTTTCATATTGACTGGTGGCAGAGTTGTGGGAGGCAGAGATTATAGGATTAGCAGGGTCTCCAACCTTTCAGCAGCACAGGAGATAAGGTGGTGGCAAAGCTTCAGTCTTGTCTGAATATAAATGTTTTCAACTTTACCGTATCCTCAAACCAACGGTGCATTTTATTGCACGTTCAAATCCAGGGGTTATTCTGTCAGATATTACTACCCTTATGACTGTCAGTATTTTAACACTGCAGGTGAAGACAAGTAATATAATATTAAATGAAAAATCTTAGCCAGCTAATCTGCATTATTTTATAAGATAAGATCCAATAAATCATTTTGAGTGCTGTGTTATCACCGCTGCTCAGAGATGGGGACTCGAGTTTGTGACTTGACACTTGACTTAAGATTCGTTCTCAAAATATTCTCAAAAAAGAGACTTGACTCGGACTCAATATTTGGGACTTGTGTACAATCTTTATTTAATTTTTTTGGCGCATTAAGGTTAAGGAAATGTCTGACTGCTAAAGGTCATTCCCTCATTCTCTCTTTTCTCGTTTTCCAACATGTCTCAGCGCCTTGTGGGCGTGTCGGCTATTTCTGTATGCAAGACCATATGCCAGTGCTTTGGAATTAGCGATCTTAATAACCATGTCTTCCACATGCACAAACTGTTTCACAAGCACAATGTTGGTGTAATAAACAGATTTGCTGAAAATGAATGTTTTATGCCTTGAACATTAACCAAGAATACAACACACCTTGTGAGTTTCACTAGACTTGGGCATAGTTGTTCAGACAGTGAAAGTACAATCAGCGATCTTTTAAAATACTATTTCTATTGGTAGGCCTACAAACTGTTTCCCATGGGTAATATTGATGTAATCAAGAGATTCGTTGGAAAGAAATATTTTCTATATGCTTTGTTTACACTCTATTCATGAGCTTAGCACCGCGTAGCAGGACATCCCTTGCCGTAGTAGTGGGGCCGTCGCACATGCGCAGTCGACGCGCACAGGTCCGTGCAGACAGTTCCAAGTATACTTTGGCCTTTAATGAACGCCAATTTAATCAGAGATATCAATCTAAACAGAGCAGCATTGATTCTTTCTTGCCTCAGACAAGAGGTTTGCAAGTATACAGCCTGGGCCATCCCAGATAGAAGGCCATTGCTGAATCCATAATGCAGGACCTCGTCATTTCATTGTAGCTTTATTTTCAGGTTACAAGGCAAAATACAGTTATTAACTGTAAAGGAGAGCTTTCATTATGTATTTTTTCCATATTGCATTGATATATCCTGTTTAAAGTGATCATATAGAATTCAACTAATCAATACTGATACTGTATGCTAATAGATAAAGGAGTAATGATAATACAGTACATTCCTTAGTACAGCTATGCAGTGTTTTAAGCAGCCCGGATGGCATGCAGACGATGATGGGACGCTCATTACAACCATAAGAGACTTGAGACTTGACTTGGAGTTGTGACCATAGACTTAAGACTTGCCTTGTAAGTATCGCTGCCGCTGCTCAAAGTGTTTTGGAATGACAAACATAAGGAGGCTGCAATTCAGTTTATCAGTCTGACATGATAACCTTCTGCAGCCCAAAGCCTGCAGCCGTAGGCCAGTAGTTCTGACAGGGCAGTTTTACCATTTACTATGTCCAAAAGCAACACCGTCCCTGGACCCACAATGTCACATGAAATGTTATATAAAAAGGATTTTAGAAGCGGGAAAGAATTCCATTGTGCCCTTGTGCATTTGTTTGATAAAAAACAGGGGGTAACAAACATATTTCACATTCCCCTAGGAGGTGCTTAAAATTTAAAACAAAAAGTCAATCCTTTGTTGAAAAAGGGTAAAGAGCAAATTGCAATGTCGGGTATGAAATTGAGTTTCCGTTCAAGCTTTATGTGGAGAAATAGGGAAAAAAAGCTTTAATGTTGAAATTAATAAATAATGAAATGAACAGCTTTTTTATATCAGCGAATGTTTTACAATGCTAAATTAATGGGTAAAAATCAACACCTTTATTTTCTGATTAAAAATGCAGTTCAAAAGTGGATTTGGAGATTCTGAGATGAAAACTACATGGTGTCATCCTGAACTGTACTGTACACAGAAAGCACCAATTGTGATTGTTTGGCAAGTTTCTAGTGTTGTGTTGCTCGTGAAAGTTTCATTCTTTTTTAACTAATCTTTTATATGACCCGGAGTAATGAGTTGTCTCAGTGACTGACTCATTTTCACGCATGCGTGAATTGTCTTGGCTGCTTACGCTCACTCTTCACATAGCAGCTGCATAGGCTCAGTCAGTATAGGAAACAGAAATGATTAGTTCTCGACTCATAACTAGTCTTTGGGTTTGTGTCTTTCTGTCATTTGTCACGTGAGAGTTGTAGCCTATAGGCTCAGCAACAAGACAGAGGGCTATGTACAGGAAACAGAGATGATTAGTTCACGACTCATAACTAGTCTTCGGGTTTAGGTCTTTCGGTCATTTGTCACGTGACAGTTGTATAGGCTTACATGTAGCCGTGTGCTCTTTTTTTACATCGCCCCACAAGAGAGCTACACTGCCGCACTTAGCCTATAGTTAAAATGAACGGAATGAACAAAATGACTTGAAAAAAGATTAGTTCATTTTACTGACCGAGATTAAAAGATCTGAGTCAGTAAAAAGATTCGAAATTCCCACCGCTACAAGTTTCATCCATCAATACATAGTAAATTAATTTAGTTTTCCTCTTCCGGTTTAGCTCTTCAGGTTATGTACAATAAATATTTACATCAGCATTCTTCAAAGTTTTCTTCAAATTCATCCAGTTGGAACCACGACTAGAGACAGAAGACAGCGGTTTGTCTTCAAAGTCATTAACTGCCTATCTACATGACTGGAGACGCACGACCTCAGCTTCCCATTCTCTCGCTCTGTCCCTCTGTTTCTCCCCCATGGTTTCCTGAGGGCTGCTAGCCAACGGTTTGGCTGGAGTCTACAGTAAAACCATTACAGCTGCCTAGCTTCAGTGACTAGCCAGACTAAAGAGAAGTGACAACGCTGTCTAAGGGGAAGGTTGACAACAGAGGACACAGAGAGAGAGAGAGCGTGAGGCAAAAGGAGAAGGGGATGAAAACAACACATGGGGGGGAATGCAGAGAAGTGGATTTGTAACAGTTATGTGAGTAGTAAATGAAGGACTGAATCACAAGGGGAGCAAGGAAGGGAGAGACGGGGAGAGAGCGAGAGCTAAGCAGGGTCTTGTAAGGGATTGAGAGGAAGGCTACAGATTCTCGCTTCCAATAAAGCAGATGAGATCTGCCTCATTTTGTCTCGGTTCCCTCTGAAGGATAGGAATAATTGCTACACCTCATCCCTAAGTGTTTCTACTTCCCCGACACTGCAAAAAAAAATCTTACTAGAGTCATTAACTTTGTAGCCAGAGCTTCTGCAGGAGCTCCACATAAATGAGGCACATGGAACTCCCCTTTCCAAAAAATCATTATGAACCTACTTTATAATGCTAACCGTCCCTTTCATCGACAGTGTTGGACTGCATGGATCTAGGAATTGGCCACTGAAAGCTGGTGTCACGATCCACTGGTGCATGCGTCGTGCCGTCCCTCCTGCGGGGGATAACTCCCCACAGGTGCTGCTTATTCGTTAATCTTCTGTTTCGGACTACTTAAGTTTCACCGGCAGCACTAGGTCATTGTTTCTGTTTTACCGCAACGTTGTGTATCCTGTGTTTCGCCAAAGGGCTCTTTTGTATTGGTTTTGGAAACATTAAACGCACGAGCACTGCTCGTTGGAACGCCACCACTTGGCTGCTTTGTCTCTTTCCGGCTCGCACCTGCACTCGCCACTCCCGCCCGTTACAGCTGGGTACTTCAGAGTTGCATTACACGGCCATTCAGCCTTCTACATGAGACCATTTCATTCAAAACGTTGTTTTTCTTTTACTCTTGCTTTTAGAAATGAATAAAACGGATGCGTTGACCACTGTATCATCCCCAGCAATCACTCTTTTTGAATTGGTTTGAATGAGTCCTTTTTAAGTTTTTAAGTTCTTTTTCCGATTTTCACGCAGAATCAGAAGCTATTCAGACAACGCCTGCCTTTGTGAAGAATGTGTATCTTTAAACAGAAAAGAACAGTTACTATCCCATTTACGATTTATGTAGAAAATTTACTCAGATGTCAAAAACATTCACAATGACGAACATACAAACGCACACACACACACACACGTACACACACAGCTGATTTTCTGGGCCTGTAGATTAGCACAGAGCTGATTATCTCTGTCAGAGGAGCGCAACCTCAACACTGTGTCACCTCATCTGGGCTTTATAGATTGTATTTACACTGCACTCGTCCTTTCTGTTATGACCGCCCAAACTACACAGTGTAGAGCAGTGGTCTTCTAAGTTTGGGTTGGGACCCCCAAAGGGGTTGGGGCTCACATTCTTTCAGTAGTGTTTGGTTTTTTATATATTAGTGGTTTATATATTTATATAGTTCATGTTACATGTTATGCTATAATAGCAAAGGAGAACAATGCAAGTGATTTAAATTAACAATAGCTTAGCGGTTATATGTTGGTTGATTCCCATCCGTTTGTGGGTTCGATTCAACACAACCTTAAGCAAGATGCCTACCTGCTCCTTATTATCTTGCAACTGTACTCACTGTAAGTCACTTTGGATCAAAGCGTGCGCTACATAGTAATTAACAACGTGTTTTTGGTGGGTCGTGGCTCAAAAATGTATCTGTGCACCTGCTCAACAGGTAAGGTACACGTACTATAACAATTCCCTGGCCAAACCGGCCAAGATTAGGCCTACACACACACACACACACACTACCATAATCTCTCTTTGCAACTGCAACATCACCAACACTGTGTAATACTGTATTTCCAGCGTTTCCACACGTCTGATTAAATGTAGATGACCTTGGCCCTGCACAACGTAATTACAGCCGTGATTGATGTCACTGAAGAGAAAGACATATATGTGAGGATGGATGGCTTGAATCCTATCGATCACCGCTGAAAGGCTGCGTCAGGGAAGAAGAGGCGGGACCGGCTGGCGGACCGCTAACCATGAAATTCACTTTCATTGACGTTAGAGGGGATGCAATTTTCCAGAGGGATTGAGGTGAATCCCTTTCCACCCGTGTTGGTGTGTGAGTGGGAAAGACTGCGTGCGTGAGGAAGACGTGTGGGTGTCGGGGGATGCGGCTTGCCCCCCCCCCCACCCCCCACCCCCTTTGTAAACCCTACTTGCAAGAATTAATCAGGCACTGACTTCGACTTGACATGATGCCCCTGTAACCTAAATGCTATTTTAACTACATTTGTAAGAGCGTCTTTATTTTCATTTATATTTTATTGTTGGACTACGCGAGCGCAAACGTGACGTGCAGATCAAAGCTGACACGTTGCCACGGCTGCCACTGATCGCACCTTACAGCGTCGGCAATCTGTCTTTGTGTACGTCAGGTGGAGGGAATGCAAATGTGACCCTCAGTATATCATGCCTCATCGCTATTTGACTTAGGAAATGGAAACATACTGCACCGCTTACACTACTAATGAGTAAAACGTCTCGCCATGGCTTCTGGCAAAGCCAGGGGGGGCTGTAGATATATACTGTGCAGCGGTAATAACAAGCCGTATGTAATTCTGAAAACTCGGAAGATCTTAATTCTACTCTTCAATTAGGGTACGTTACTCGGAACGTGATGACGAGTGTTGACACCCATCGCCCCGAAGCCGTGGCCTCTTTGCTGGTGTATTGTAGATGGCCATGTTTAGTAAATTATAGGGATTCTTGTGCATGTCAGCTGAGAGGGCCCGAGGGGGTTGCGGTTGTTCAGCCTAGCCTCTGGTCAGAGAAGGGAAGTGGATCGGGTCACTGCCAGCACGGAATTAAACCGAGGACACATCATCTGAGGAGGGCGAATGCGCAAACTGGCACGATGGAGGCACATTAGCTGGAAGACGGTGAGAGAGAGAGAGAGGGAAAATGATGCTAGTACAACTGCTCTCTCGCCCAGTCCTGGCTCCCCCACAGCATGAATTAACATTTTAGATTCGGAGCACAATGTGAGTTGCTCTTCCTCCGCTCAGGGCTCAGTAAACTTCCATAAATTTGGCAAGCGCTGTAGCTCTGTAGATCTGGCGTTTGTAATCAACCATCCATATGTACATGCAGTCCCTGGGAGAAATACTGTATGGTTTATCATTTAAACACATTAGAAATCATAGAACTTACTGTCATGTAACAATATACTGTAGGGTAATGTCAATACTGAACTTTACTGAACCCTCTGAATCCTGAACCCTGATGGTATCTGTTTAACCATATACAAACTTAAGACCAATCCGTACTTGAAAGTGCTAAATCAAGAAACACGTTTATTAATAACAATGCAGTAAATACAATGTGGCCACAAGGGAGACAGATATTAGCTTTGCATGCGTCATGCTCCACCAACGTCATATCTGACAAACAATAGGAGACGCTATCTTAAATAGGTTTAAGATTCAAAGAACCGGGGAGGGTCCTAGTCACAGGTAAGGTGAGCAGTCATTGGTTGGTAGTGTGGCCACTAAGGTTTGGGGGGGAAAAGGACTAGACACACCTCTAGGTAGAGACAATTGAATTTAGCTTGAATAGACTAGCTCGGGGTTGAGGGCAGCCAACAGGTTTTCTTTAGGACAGCTCAGCAGGGGAGAGTAAACCTGTCCTGGGACAATAGATAGACATTTGGGATACAAAGGTCAAGTGACAATATCACATATAAATGCAAGCCTGAAATCTGCGGGAGTGGCTTTGTGCTTCTGTTATGCAAAAACACATACATTCCTGCCTTTGTCTTGACCTAGCTGTAGGCTACTGCCTGCTTGCTATTTTAACATGGTGTGGGATTCTGCCTGGTCTTGCTATTGAACTCAATTAAATATTAAATAAAATCTCAATTCTAATTCCTTCAACCCTCAACTCTAATTTCCGTTCCCTTGCTTATGTGCACACTGATTGGCATGAAATAATCTCTTATTTTCCCTTAAATTAAACAATAGGCCTACAAGATAGATACATACATATTAGTAGAGATGTAGAGATGTATTAGGTCTGTAGACATGTCAGAATTATCTTTTTGAGAATTAAATAGAGAAGTCAATAGAGGTAGATAAAGTTCAAAATGTAACCATTGCAGCCTCTAAATGGCAACATGGATTAGAAAATGCTAATTTGTGCTAATTTCTTCCAGCGCCAGGAAAATAGCATGCGTCGTGAGTGTGTGTGTTTATGTGCGCGGGAATTGTTCGCCTTTACATGTGTCAGTGAACAAATACCTTCTCTTGTGTGTGTAAGAAGAGGGCAGAGGGCACAGAGGCTAGCAGACAGAGCTCTGCCCGATGGTATCCTTGCAGGGAAAGGACTTAATGACACTCTAGCAGCACAAACAATGTTGTTGAGAACAAACAACGGCCGCCTCGCCCCCGTTGATGGGGAAGATAATTGAGGCTCGATTAGCATTAGAATTGTTGTCATACCAGTTGGGGTCTTGAGTAAATAAGAGTGTGCATAATAACATGGGTGCATAATTAAAGGTGAGAAGTCACTGGTAATTAACCCATGACCTTAATAAATGTCAATCAAAATGTTATCGTCTGATCACGGGCCAAAGGGGGGTGAGGGGTGGGGGGAAGGGGGGTGGGGGGTGTTAGACGCTAGATAGGAAGTGAGATCATTTTTTTTGCTATATTTAATTATTATTACTTAGCGGTTAAATAAACAGTAGCTGGGGTCTGTGAGCATTTCTGAATGCAGTTAAAATTCCGGCTGAGATGTGACCTCTGTAACACGTATCTTTCTCTCCCGCAAATGTAATGTAATTGCAATCCATTATCTGCCAACAAGTTTCGGGGTCCAGGGGGTCAACACTGATTTGATTGAATTACTCGTCAAAATGGAAAAAATTATAAATAAATAAATAAATAAAGGGCTCCCAGGTTTTTTTTACCTTCAATTTCATGAACTCCCCTTAATTGATTCAGGACTGCCTCTGCCCAGTTGGCATCAATCCATCACCAGCTGCCTGTGTGCAATATAATACAGCTAGCAGGCAGTATACTGTACCTGCATGTGTTTCCCCACCCACCGCTCCATGTCACCCCCGGTATGAAAGACAGATTATATTGACCCCTTTCTCACCGTGCGTCCCTCAGCCGTTTCATAACAAGCTCTAAATGAACTCCCGCATGCAGCCCCAGCCCCGAACCTACCCGAAGGACCACCTCTGTTATTTCTGCTTATATATTTCTTCTTTTCTTAACTTTTTTTGTGGGTATTTATGGGCAAGCAGTTAGATTTACTGTTTTAATAAAACTGCCATTATTCTTTCTCCCCTGCATCCACCGCCCTTGTATTTATGATTCCTTGAATTATTCAACCAAACATTGTGCCAGGGAGGTGAGAGTTATGGGCACATGACTTCACATCGCCACAGATGTATCAGTGCATTGGCAAATAGACAGGCTCTGCCAGCTGGATAAACCATACAAAGGGATGACGGTAGCAGAACGGTGAGGGAGAATCCTGTCGGTACATACCATAAACAGATATGACAATGATGTCAGTCATTGCTGCTACAGAGGTTATTGTCCCCTCCCAGGGCCAGAAACAGGTCCTCGGTCACAGTAAATGCCCATGGCAGTGTTCTCACACAGGCTCATTTCGAAAAGTCAAACGTGTCCCACATGTGTCGTCAGGGGCCTTTTAAATCAAACCAAGTGAGGCAGAATAGTTTGGTTTCCGATTAAGTCACTGTCAAGTTTGGAGACGTCGGGAGCCTAAGGAGACAGACATCCTCTTTTGAAGGTAATGTTCCTGCTATTGTGAGATCTCAGAGGTGGAAGGCTGTTCCATATATACATTTGAGTGTCTTTGATGTGCACACAAAATATAATGATGAAATAAAAAAATCATGTACCAACTGACATTTTTCGTGTTTTTTGTTTTTAACACCAAGCCTGAAGGACTGTTAAAAATTTGTTTTGGAAAGGATGACAGCTATTTTTGACAGGCACCTCTTTTTAATTTTTAGGTCTAATCATAATGATCTGTAGTAAGGAAAGTCTCACCATAGGAAATGTTATGGTCGAAATGTAGGCATGCTTGTCTTCAATACAATCCCACAGGTCAATTACACTCAATATATAGCATCGCAGACCCATCTTTTTCAATAAGACAGCGCTATTCATGCTGCAATAACCTTCTGTTGTCTATAAATCAATGTAATCAAGATTTATGGATACCATCCGTCCTCCATTGCAGATAGAGAGGGAACCTAGACTATGGTAATCCTTTCCAAGACACAGATGACATAAATTGTGTTGTAAATCTGCTCCAAGCTTTCCAACGTGCCGATGATCTGCAGCTTCAGAGGCAGGAGGATGGCTCGGGTCGACGTGAGGATCCATTGCTCCCTCTATGAACCAGCTCCGCTCTTCGGGCCTGTAGCTCGATCGTAATGCTAGACATGTCAATCAGAGCTGCGAGACAGAACACTCATCTCCCGGAGAGATTATATGTCATCAGGAGGATGAAGGAACTCGCAAATCCCCCTTTCCTTTCCCCTGCCCCTGCTAGAGGGCTGGAAGAGGAGCCCGGCTCCCTCTTGGTGATTAACGGGGAGATGAAGAGTGTTTGCGCAGCGCATGGAGAAGCTCATTACAATGCACTAGCATGTTGTTGGAAATAGCCTTGGCCGGGGGCGCTAATCCAGAATGTGCTTAATGAGAGGCCACCCGGCCTCTTCACGGGCCCAAAGAGTCATTTGGACCTTGCATGAGGGAGGGAGTGAGAAACAGAGAGGCATGGTGGTGTTTTTTCCACAAACATTGATGGCTAAATTATAATAATGGAGCTTACTGCCGATCTGGCTTTAATTTAGCGCTGGCACTTTGACGACATCCACTCCTTATAGCTGGTCAACTCGATTGTAAAAACATATTTCTTATTAATTATGTTATGGGTGTAATGTGGAAAAAAAAAGTGTTTCTTTGTGAAACTCTCTGCAGAAGACAAATGACATAAAATGATTTGATTTATCTTCAGTATTTGTCAGAGTCTAACAGTGCATGGCTCCTCAGTGTCTGATGGGTTCACTGTAAGAAAAATAACAATTGCTGTGGACTTAGAATAACACGTCTCTACACATTTCCCTCATTGTACAGAGTAGCTATCTTCATACAATTATTAAGTGGCTGTAAGTTAGAAATAATTCAGAAATTATATGGTTTGCATTACAGTAAATTAGAGGATGTCATTAATCTGTAAACAGGTCATTATCTGTGCGCTGCATGACGCAATTTTACTGTAAAAATGTAAACTACAAATAGAAACGCACATGATGAAAAAAGTCAGATGATGCTGTTTTTACAGTAACCAGCCGTGCTTGTAATCTCTTCAGCAAATGCAATGCTCATCACTGCATATTGTCTATGATGTGAACTCGCTTGAATAGAATAGAACAACAATGTCAGAAAGCTAAAAGGAATCAATTTAAAGAAATTATATGTGCAAATGAGTCCCAGCTTCCGATATCATATGAGACTGTCCATGGAACAATAGCCTGATACATAATTGAAAGAGAATCTGTTTATTTTTTCTGTGTTTTCTCAATACAATATCTTCCTATGGGAGGTTCTCCCTCTCTTCCTGGCTTGCTTTTTAATGGAGAGGGGGGGGGAGGGTTGGGTTCAATTAATTCACTTAATATATTTTCATCCCCTGCTTACTATCTAGTCAAAAGAAGTGCCTTGCCGTCGTTTGGAGACAGGCTCTATTATGAGAGTCATTCATCCTTGCTGTGCTCTCCTGGGTCATATGTGACTGGAGTACAGTGCACACGGCTTGTTGTGCAGTGAAAAACAGCTTGTCCTTTTCAAGTCCCAAGTTAACCAAACAATTACTCAAAAACCCAACAATGTTTTGAAAAGAACTTGAGGCTAGAGAGAGAAAGAAGTCATTATATCCAAATAGAAGTATTTATTCCATTAAGCCACACGTGGGAGATTGCATTGTTTAGAATGCTCCCTTTAGTCTGAATGCTCCCTGCCTAACACTGCAGTCATGAAAATTTTACCAACATTATTAATGTCACAAAAAGCAAAATTCTATCAATCAGAAACGTCGCCCTGTATGAGTTGTTTGAAAGGCAATTCCACAGTAAAATAAGGTCGTTTTTTTATAAATTGTCTGTAATTTGTTTCTGCGCCTCAGAATCATATAGGAAGTTCAGAAGAATTGAGGGGAAGGCATGATGAAGAGAGAGGCAGAGAATGTTGGAGGCTGAATCCCAGGCAAATTCCTCATGACTAGGTGGTACCTACGGCACGCTAGCAGCAGGATCTGGCCAAAGAGCTTCATTGAGCCAAATCCGAGTCATTGTTCTATTTTTACTCATCTATAAATCTCACTGAAAAATAGCTGGGGAGCCAGGGATCCATGGAAGTCTAGTATAGGCAGGAAGGGGGCAAGTTACATCCTGGTCTTGAATTGGCTGAATATGCTCTAATGACTGTTATTTATTTCTGCTGTCACCCAGGTCCCAGATACTAATCTACACAAGATCTATCTAAGACAATGAGAGGATTGTAAGGGGAGGGAGAGAGAGAATGATAAAGATACATAGAGTAACTTGATGGAGAGAGAGAGAGAGAGAGCAAGTGGATTGGTAATTACTAAGCTCTGTTAATTGCAATTATCATTGGCAATTATGGGCCTGTGTGAATGCAAATGCCACAGTGGTGATTCTGAGTGCTGGGGATAACTTTTGGTACAATGCAGCAAAAGAAACTGTGTTCATTCTTTCACTAACCAATGAATATGTTGCAATTGTTTTAGGAATTGGTATTCATTAGAATATTACATTACATTATATATATATATATTATATATTATATTACATTCTTATGCAATGTATGATATAATCGGCAAACCATAAAGGATAGCTATTTACAATTACTGCTTTTAGAGAACAGCAGTAAACTGGTGCTGTAAATATGTAATCTGAAGTAACATTTCCAGAGCTTAAAGCCTCATTGTATTATATACCATATAGCCATATAGCCAAGTCTTCAATCTAAGGGAAGATCCTACATTTCCAGATACTGTAGGTTGTATAAGGAATAAGCCACATTAATGAAATGACAAGGAGATGCTAGCTAATGATCCAAACCTGACATGGTAATTATTCCTATTTGACCAAAATTTTACAGACCCCGAATACGTGACAAGCATAATATAGATTCCCCCGATGACGTCCGCTCTGTCTGAGTCATGACCTATGTTCTGATCAATATAGATTATGTCTTTAAATCAAATGCTACACCTTGCTGAACATGTTACAGGAGCCAGGGCGCGAAGATCCAAACTGCAAATAACAGTAAAATCGGGCAGGAGATCGATTTGCGTATCTCAGGAAGAAGGAAGGGGATTCCGAGACAGAGCATCCGGCACTTTGTTGCGTATGCCAGGCCTATGAACTATACTGAAGTCCTGAAAACGGAGCGGAGAGGCCATCTGGCTAGCCGTCCAGTCGGAGTGGGACGTGACATAAGCCAACCAAGAATAGGAGACCTGCCAAACACTCCTTTTCGGGTGTTGAGTACGGTTTCTCTGACTTATGCTAGGGAGCGACTGGCTTATGCTACAACCACATCATAATCCTCATAATTTCTTGCATCAAGGCTGCTCCTTGACCTGCTTCACACGCATCTGCATGAATGTAGAGTGAAGTCTTAAATACTTCAGACGGGAGAAGTTATCCGACTCTTTAGAAGTAGGAGTCCAGCACGTGCTGTGGCTCAGCGCGTCGGCTGTAATCCTGTACAAAGCGTTGATAGTAACCTGTGATGCCCAGGAATTGTCTAACTTGTTTCACGTTGGTCGGTTGAAATCCATTACAGCCTTTTTTTCCGGGGTCAGGTTTTATACCAGAAGGCTGGACACGATAACTGAGAAAGGTGAGCTCGTGGAGGTAAGGCTGATATGTCAGTGGAGTTTGACAGTGCTCATTGGAGACATTTAATGAACGTGGGTCTACCTGGGGAGCTACAGCTGGGGCATGTGCAGACTGTAAAGCCAGGTCAAGAACATTTAACGCAACCCCCATCGCTGGTGGGGGTTCTCGCTTTGTGAACAGCAGGGTGGTGGGAGCTACTTGGACTAAGAAGTTCATGAGCCCGCAACAAAAGACTCATGACTGAAGGGATGGGTGGGGCCGTAGAGTGCAACTCTGTACCTCTCCAGGACATGTTTACATATTCAATTTGTTCAGATTCAGGAGATGGGCTTTCCAGTTTATTGTACTCACTCAACATGTGAGCCACAAAGGTGCTTTTTTCATGCATGAATTCATGTACAATAGCCGTAGTTTAATTGTAATTGTAATTTTAGTCACAATGGATAGTTAAGACCACATTTTTTGTGAACAAAGAATACACCATGATAATGCTTAATAACTAATAATTCATGATGATGTACTCACTTTAATTAATGTTGTAATTAATGTGTTGTTCATGCATGAGTTCTTGAATGAAAGATTTTGAACTCCTAATTCCTGATGATTCATGAGATAATAATGCATGAAGTAATGCACAAGTCATGCATGAATTCATAATAATTATTGCACCCGTATCGTGCTAGTGGTTCTGTTATATCTTTTCACTCATACTGTATGTGCAGTTGACTTTAATAAAAAATATAAAACACTGATCATTCATTATTTGGCAAATCTTTATTCACCCATTGCTTAGCTTACTCAGTCAAGGCCACGCACTAGCAGTGGGTATAATAATATTACATATTACTGTACTGGTAATGATCATTGAGCTCATGATAAAGTCAAACACTCTGGGCCCTAGTTTCCCGGTCAAGGCGCAAGTGGAGGTGCACGGCACAAGTCCACGGTACAAGTCGATCTAAGGTGTGGCCAGCACTTTGCTATTTTCGGGACGGTAGTGGTAGGGGCTGTCTTCAATTACGGTCAATCATATCAGCTCCTCTCATTCCCTTTTATCAGCAGCGCGCTCTCTGTCTCCGCTAACTGACAATTTCGTAATAGACAACAGAAGTCCAGACCGTCAAAATAGCTTCTCCCAGGAGGAAATTGTCAATGTTCTTGATCAGGAGGTGCACAGTTGCCAAATGCGCAAATATGGCACCTCTAATAAACCACCTTTGTTTTGTGATTAAAAAGGTTAAGGACAGTAGTCATTAGTTTAATTATTCATGAAATAGGCAAACATAACATACTCAAAAGTGGCATGTGTGATTTTGGACAGGTATGTGCCTAGTGCACCTTCGCCTTAAGACCGTAAACTACCACACAACGCCTGGTCAGATCTGCGCCACTTGATTTTGACTGACACACCCTGTACTGCGCCCCCAGGCCCATTTCAGCGCAAGCGATGTTGTGGCACGCTGGGAAATTAGCAAACACGCCCAGGCAAGAGAAAAAACAACAAAATTATAATTTTGTCTGACGTTACCGTCGACCTTGGGCCGTTCGGAAACTACAGCCCTCTATGTTCACGGGACTATGAAACAAGCTTGTTTATTTTATTTATACATATTTATTTGTATAGGCTTTAATCACACACCGTCTTGCAAACCCAAATTTCATGGAATAAAGGACATCTCACAAAAGCTGGGAATTCTGACACATTTTCGGGAGGGAAAAAAAAAACATTGGCAAATAAATTGGTTCTGACCTTTCCAAGTGAATTCATATCCACTTGAGTGAGAACATTTCTGTAAAACTATAGTATGCACTAGATCAGTGGTTCTTAACCTGGGTTCGATCGAACCCCAGGGGTTCGGTGAGTCAGTCTTAGGGGTTCGGCGGAGG
>JAODLI010060362.1:0-15292 GCA_027575585.1 Percopsis omiscomaycus | reverse complement strand
GGAGTCCATTGTAATTATGAGCAAACCTATAATAGAGTTTCACTCTGAGCTCTAAAACCTACTCGCGCAAGATTTACCGTAATTGCACATATAGACGCACCGGACTCGAACCCTGATCCCCGGCGTGGGAGGCGTACGTGTTAGTAAGGGAGGCTAAATACCAACGGGCCCTAGCCTCTGTCGCTAACACGTTTCTAAAGGTGTCGGGGAGTGAGGTTTACTCTGCACAGCGCAGCACCTTGCTGTACCGCTGGCCTCCGTTACAACAGAACACAATCTAAACACAATCTAAATCTAAAGTAAGCCCCAAGATCAATATGCGCAAGGCTGCAAGGCTATGTTTGAGCTTGTATAAAATCATATTTTTTATCCATTGTAATTATGAGCAAACCTATAATAGAGTTTCTCTCTGAGCTCTAAAACCTACTACCTAAAGTCAGAATTCTGAGAATAAAGTCAGAATTCTGAGAATAAAGTCAGAATTCTGAGAATAAAGTCAGAACTCAAATACATTTTTCACCATGGCCCTAATCCTCTTCCGTACATTCTTAAGGATGCTTTACTAAATAACATTCAAGTGAAGACGATACCTTGTGTGTGTACTGCAGACAATAGCATTTAGTCTATTACCTGTTTTTTCAAACTACATGAGAGATCCCTGTGTCTTAGTGCCTATGTGTGAAAGGCTAGTGTGCGTGTGTGGGTATTTAGGTGGGGTTGTAAATCACTTACAGCTTTGTGCAGGGAACAAAGACACATCTGCATTAACCTTGACAATTCTGTCACTGTTAGCGGTAAAAACATGAAATTCACATTTCCTGTTTAGTCACAATTTCGAATACATCAAACATGTCTATCTATCACTAATATTTCTGTATATCTAAATTATTTCCTGTTACTCTGCTTCCACTTCTCCTGTAAAGAGAGAAAACATCACCCCATGTCCTATTCCAGTTATTGACAGTGTAACACTGTCACGCCATTACATTAATTCACATAACTGGAAGAAAAACACATTTGATTAGAGAAGACAAGAGTCTTGTATCATTGTCTCATCACAGGGTACCCAGCAGAACCTGGCACTCAGTGTCTCCCCCGAGTTGGGTTTAGATAAAGTGTCCAGATTGCGTGGTTGCTGGTTAACTTGAATTAAGGTTTTGGACCCTCACGTTGGGTCAAAACTCCATATTGTAAAGTTCCTATAGTTGAGAGTTCACTTAGTATGCATTCATTTATATGTTAGGGGGTCACATTGCCCTTTAGCGTACCCTCCTGGTATGTGGCAGGTATTGGGAGTGTCCCTCTAGGCTCAGAGGGAGAGGAGGGTGATGACTTTTCTTGTGGTCCAAAGATTACCTCTGCAGCCTTAGTCCGCTACACTGCTAGGAGTTGGCCTGTAGCAGGTCAACCTTGACATCTTAATACAGTATAAATGGCTAAATACACATTTTTCATTTAATAATCCCAGATGCAGTCATTAAAGGAGTATATGACATGGTCAAGACTGTAGCAAAGATCAGGCATACACAGAGGGGTTCTGTTCTGGCAGAGCGAGTCTGAACTATTTATTTTTTTGAGTTCATCTTATCCACCCTTGTATAAGCAAAGCAGCTTTGATGTATCGGGATGGTTCAGCATGTCACTTTTGAGTTCGTGTTCTCTCACACCCTCCTGCTCTCCTCCTGGGCTTATCAAATTTTTAGGATAGGGGAAACACTAAATACTAAATCTACAGTATACAATTCCTTGAGACAATAAACTGTTAATACTTAGATACTTTAGGATTAAAGTGTAATTGGTTACTTTTGGGTGAAGGTTCTAGCTATGAGAAATTAGGACCAACACTGACGCCCTCTATTATGGACCAAGTTTTTAAAGGCCAGGAGCAGCAAAAAAGTCAATTCAACCTTTCCTCATGCTGCAAAGTATTTGTGTCCTCCGTGGACATTTCTTTTTTATCAGCAGTGTTATTTACAACCCTGCAACCATATTTTTGCCTTTGAATGTGCATCAGCCTTAACACAAATAGCTCACTCTAGATCTGCTTCACTCAACCACTATAAAGCTGAAAGTGCCCAGTTTGCAGCAGCTATTTCACCAGCCAAATGTAGAGGCTTAAGGTCTGCCTTGAGAGGGCGGCACTGAAGGTGTTTTAACATAATCTTGTCTTCTCTTTCTGTTTTATTAGAAGGACAACATTAACTCGTCTTCTCCTATTAGATGGGTATGGTGGCAAGACCCTCCCTTTCTCCTTCATCCATTTAACAACCTGGTGACCTCTAAGACTGATGCAACGGCTCCAAGTGGCATCAGTGGTATTTTTTAAATAACAAAAGGTAAATACTTACACTAAATAATATGCAAGTACATTAACAAAGTATTTGTATTTAGTGACATTACAGCACTGGAAAGGAAAGTGCAACAGTACCTCAGGGAAATGCCTGCATAGAAAGCTTAATGTTAACAGTTTGGACCGTGGCTGTTTCTTGACATTGGCAAATTTTAAACACTGATTCCTACACATTTTCACCCACACACGAGGAAAGCATTGACTTTTAATAGTGACATGAGGATTGAAAACAAACAATGTCCTTGTTTTCCCATAGGAAGAGGATTGAGTCATCGAGAACTGTGACAAAAATAACAAAATTACTCAGTAAACAGTACAACATAGGACAAACATCAGATGGTCCCGTTATCCAGCTGTGATCTGTGTCGGGGGCTGTCGTGTCAGAGTCATCCTATGATGATGATAACTAGTAATATTTCTAATAATTATTATATCATGTGAAAAGCAAATTGCAATAAGTACATTGATCTAGCTGAAACCACTATACACCAGATCATTGTGTAATACAATAAAAGAGCTCGATTAAATAAATAAGCTTAGAGTCTCCTACGAAAGTTGGGCCAAAGCTGTCCTGACACCAGCAGGAAGCTTATTCCACTATTGCAGTGTGAGATTAGAGAAGAGTTGCCTTACCCTTTTCCCACAAAGCGAGGGTAGTGCCAGCTGAGGCAGGAGAAGCCCAGTGCCTGGACCAGGAGCTGATACAAGTGGGAAAAGGCTTTATCCTTCTGCTGTTGTAGAGAGTATATAAAGGCTCAGGTCAATACAGTGATGTTGTGCAGGAGCGTTGGCTGTCCAGGGTGATCCTGAGGTTTTTCACTGTTGGGGAGGCACACAAGAGACACTAGTATCCTCAATGGTAATGAATGGGTCTATAGGAAAAATCTTTTCCTGGTAGAAGTAATCATTCTGTATTCTCGAGGTTGAGCTTGAGGTGATGAGCAGACATCCAAGCACTAAACATTCAGAGAAACACGCTGCTGTGTCAGAGGGGGGAAAGGAGGGGTAAAGTAGTATAGTGATAACTGATTTGAGAAACCATTTGATAAGTTCATGATGCAGAGAGATTTTGTGTACAGTGAGAACTCTTTCTTTGGGTGAATGGATGTTTATATCCATGTATCTTGTTTAATCACGTCATCATAAGTAGCTTGTAGCTGTGAGCTTTTGAAGTGGGAGGACAGAAAACACACAGCCAATGAGCTGTTCTTATGTGTGCCAGCAGGTCGATAACAGCCTCTCTCTATCAGCAGAACCATTAATAGATCCTTTGTGATGGTTAATAAATTCACTGAAATTCACATGTGCAACCAACCAGGCCCTGGTGCTGGAGCAGGATGAAAATTATTCTTTGAAGTAGGACAGAAAACACACGTCTGCTCTTGTCTCTTGTCAGCTAATGAGCTAGTACTAATAAAAATGATGGATTATTTAATACATTATATAACACAGACACTGCACTCTGTAATTTTGGACAGTGAGGTGTCATGATTCATTTGAAAATATTGAGAACATTTTTCAAAGGTGGATAAAGTACACAACTCCATTACTGTGAAAGTATAGATACTCCTGGTCAAATATTACTCCAACACAAGTGAAAGTTGTTGAGTCACATTTTCACTAAGTTAAAGTAATGGAATACTTGCCTTTAAAAATACTTTCAGAAGTACATTTTCTTTTTTCATTTATGTCGAAGCATTGTTGTATTTTTGCCAGAACCTAATGACTCTGAAACCTACAACCTACTGAATGCACTGACTTGCATTGCAACTGACTTGCATTGCAACCTGTATAATAAAAAGCTTGTAGAATACGCTACAAAGCTTATAGAAAGAATCACAATTGAATCGACAAAAGGACAATACAATACATGAGGGAATAAAATCTAATTTTACAGCAGACATAGCAAACTACCTGTTGGCATCAAGGTTTATTATCCTTTATAATGTACAGTATACAAAAATATAGAGTACCAAAAAATTCACAGTGTCTAAGGCAGTGATCACAGTCTACATGAGAGGTCTAATGATACACCTGGTAAGTTGCATAGAAGGGCTACAAGCCTCACCATTGTGGACGACAGAGCTCCAAACAGACCAGTCACTGATGACTTCACTTGTTAATGTAGTAGTGTTATGTAATTAGAAGCAAAAACATTTCTAGTGATTTTCCATCTGAGAAACCTCAAAAAAAAATATTACGTAATTTAAAGGAATTAATAAATCCACTTCCAGCATATTGTGAGTGCTAGCCTGCTGGATTTCTATTCTAACAACAAATGCCGAACTGACGTGGTTTTAATGTGGTCTGGAATACGTTACAAGTCATAGTCAACAGGAAACATTCAAAAAGGTGTTGGGAAATTCTGGGAAATATAGATAAAGCACTAAGTAATGAAATGATCTCCCTTAATGGTAGAATCTGAAAAACCAACAGGTTTGAATAACAACAATTAAAGATTGAATTTGGGTGAGTGTGGTCATTTCTAAACTTAATATCAGTGGATGTGGATTGTAGTAGCAAGATTCATGTGTGAGGTTTAGGTTTATTGTTGACAAGAAGCAATGTTATGACTGAATGACGTCCATGTCTAGCTGTACCAGATTTCCTTCCAACAACATATGCACAACTAACATACATCTATTGGCCATTGGTATTACATCTAAGTGCTGTTCTTTGCACATAATAACACTATTGCTCACATTTTCAACCATCTCCCAATGAACCTCCTTGGTAGTACATGCTTAACTTTTTTTTTAAAACAACTATAAGGCTTTTTAAACAAAACTGTTAGCTATATAATATACAGGAATATTTACATGAGCCTCCATCCTATATACAGATAGATCTCTTGTTCGGTGCATGTACAGCAGTGAAATAAAAAGCATTGCTGGGTTAAGATTAATTTATCAACCATACTACTAATAAAATATAGCCCTGTATAAACCAAGCTTTGATAAATAATATTTTTTACCCCCATACTTAGGAGGGCCAAACTGATCAAAATGCGCAGAATAATATACACTGATCATACAGGAAACATAGAAAAACCAAAAGGATAGCAAGTGTTATGAACAGAAATAAAATGTACAAATCCCTTTAAAAATGTCCTTATATAGACCATATGAATGAAAATTTACAGTGTAAAAAATATGTATGAATGTATGCACACACATTTATAGACTGTGCACAAGCATATGCCTAAGCAAACATTATCCATGTTTCAATATCTTACAATTGGAAATGGGAGCATAGTGCTTTTTTGTTTTAGTCATTGTAAAATCATTGTAAAACTAGTGAATAGTTACCGTTCTCTTTTAAAAATATGTTAATATTTAATTAGTTGAAAATTCATTAGCTACTGGAATGAAATGTGAAAAACATTGGTCCTTTCAGTGAGGTGAAATGGATCGCTTATTTGTTAACACATTATTACCTATTGTATGCTACAGCTCATTATAAAAACAAGTGCCAGTCTAGCTCAGCTTATTGTACCTTATATCTTCAACATTCCATTCATTTGTTTAGCAACTCTAGCCATAGCTGATGAAGCCATTTATCACTCACTAGAATCAATACATCCATTGAAGATTAAACAAAATGTATTTCCAGATGTCCTTTTCATCGTTGGAAAAAGTAGAAAAAAGAATAAAGACCCCTTCCCCTCTATTGCATACAGGCACCCAAGGCATTCACAAAGCTTTATGTACAGTTGGCAGTCCAAAGGGACTACATTTCCCAAAGATTCCCACTAAACTTTAAGGGCTAATGTCCACAGAAGCAGTGAGACATGACACATGATTCGTCAGTAATGTGAAACGACCTACCACAACGGAAAATCTAAATTTGGTATAATTTCTGTCTCATAAAAACTGAAATGAGACTTTTTTTTTCAAACAAGCTGATAGTGATCTCTGAATTTATTTAGTATTGAGTTTGACAAAGTTCCTTTGTTACAGGCTGATAATATGTGATTTGTCGCAGAGGGCAAAAAATGTGAACCAAATCCAGGGAAACGTGATCATTTCAAAATGGTTTGTTGAAGCATGTTGAAACATTTTCTGAAGTCCTTATGATAAAACTGACCAACATTTCAGTGGTCTGCAAAAAACTGTAGGTTGGCATTCCATTAAGAACCTTATAAAAACATCCACTTATATGGCTGCACGTGTCTCCGCCATGACGGGTATGTAGCGAACCACTATGCTCTCCAGAGGGCTAATGGAATTTTCCATAGATGCTTTCACACACACAAACCCTACAATGCAGAATAAATTACGGTAGTGTATATGAATAGAGGAACCTGTAATGAATGCATCACTCTATTAATTTCCATCCACATAGTGATGAATGTGTCAATTTTTTCAGGGACTAAAGGGGCAGTTGGGAGTGCGTGTCTCAGCTGTTACTGTGGTTATAGGTCCTGCAGGATGAAGGGGAGGAGTTGGGCTGGTAGTCGTACTTTCCCAGTGCTGTGGGGTAGTAGGTGGTGGTGTAGACGTTTGTCTGTTGCAGCGGAGATGGGTATAAGTTAGACCTCTCATCTGGCTGCAAGTTATTCTTGTTCAGCGTCTGGAAAGCAGAAAAAACAGGAAATTATTGAAATAGAAGGGGGGACTGTCTTGTCAGATTTTTTAGTTGACTTAAATTGAATCAAGGAAACCTTTCAGAGACTTGTGAGCTAGTCATTACAATAAACCTTGCAATTGTGTTCTCACATGCAAACATATAATTTTTGTTGCCAACATTTTTTCATTAATTTAGTCAAGTGTAATCAATATGGAAACGTATGAGATTGCATGAATACAGCTCCCTTTAAAAACAACAATGTTAAACTTTATCCAATCGCAGAGATCCTCACAAGAGCAAAACTGATTCTGACCCTGATAACAAATATTAGACTAATGTAACGCATCTGACCACTTCTGGTTCCCAGGGTAAGCTGGTAAATAGGTTAGATTCAGCAAAATACACAGCGGTGGCTTCCATAAATTGGCCCAGAGGACAGAGGATACAGTGAATAAACACGACAGTATGTGTCTACTGATACTGTCTGCCTTCTTATTTAGTTAGTCTGCCTCTAACAAAAGCACTCAATTTAGACCCTCTCATGTCCATTAAAGCTAATAAGCTAGCTTACTGCTCTCAGGACAGCCTCTCAGCACCACATGCACAGAA
The DNA here is from genome assembly GCA_027575585.1 of Percopsis omiscomaycus. NCBI lineage: Eukaryota > Metazoa > Chordata > Actinopteri > Percopsiformes > Percopsidae > Percopsis > Percopsis omiscomaycus. Next base: position 7,764 of record JAODLI010060362.1, on the reverse strand, counting down.
CAACCGCAGGAGCAGTCAGCTCGAAGGACTCTAAATGCAAACTATATTTTAGACTATTTGAACTTAGTGGGTTAACAGAAGAGGCATAAATACTGACATCATAGGGGACTGATTAATTAGCATTTATAATGATTATTTATAATTATTTCTACTATCATTTGCTATCATTACTATCAGTTTTTACAGTTTTCAGAGGTTAACAGACTGTTATTATTTTACCATAACATGCATTTTGCTGATTTATTTGACACAGGTACTGTGCAAAGCGAATGTCTACCAAATTTTATAATTCATGGTCTAACAGGTAAAGGAATATAAATATCAACATAGTGCCACTGTATGGTCAATTTGATGTGGTGAGTCCATACATTGTGCACGGTTATTAGTTTTATTATAATCTGAATATCTATGACTGATTCATGTGTATTTATGTGTTAGACTAGGCCCACTTGGATATTTATTGGTTCAGAGCAGCAATGTTATTTGAGATACTGGCAGACTTTGATCCATTTATCCCATTTATTAAGTTTTGTGACGATTCGTCATTAGGTTTTAGAGAACTAGCAAGTGTTTAGTGTTCACTAAATAAAAAATGAAGAGGTCAAAATGTTTCATTCTGATTGCTTATTATAGTGCCACCATTAGCACAATATACAGCACATCCCAAGCCAATTCTCAACATACTGTATCTGTAAAGTTTGATCCAAATCGGATGAGAAGCACTCGAGTTATCACGCATGCATATACTAGTACATACATAGGCAGACAGACATACGCTAGGTGACTACATTGAATAACATTATTAATGTCACAGTCGGTCTCCAAATGCCAAAAAAATCCACCTTAAACTCCATTGGGGTGTACTTTTCGTTCTTTGGTGTGGTGTTGCCTTTGTAGTTCAGGTGATTGGGGGTGGTGGGGTGGATCACAGCAGATTCTTGTGAAGGCTTGTGGAAGCGCTGACGATGCACATAGACGAGGAACGATAGCAGCCCCGCCCCCAGGAAACAAGACACACCCGTGGCAATTAAATGGATAGAGGTGAATGCTAGGAAAGAAGAGGCAAGGGTAGGTTGTTGAAGTTCACTGTTGAAATATATTTTTCAGCCCACGCAGCCCAACTTGTAATTAAAAGTTTTTAAGACCAGAAAGACAGTGATTGGATTCGTTTAGTTAGATTAATTGAGATGCTTTAAAAAATATCCCATTAACAATGTTAAAGGATAAGGCTGGTGTAAGGTTATATTTGTTCCTATTGTTTTTTCAGAAAATTCTAAATGTCAATAGTCCCAATTTCAAAGATTTGAAATTGGGACTATTGACACCAAGATCATGTCTGTTGGTTTAATTGGCAAGAGATATGACCTTTTAAAAAAATGTGACCTGTTGGTGGCGCTTGAGATTTGATCGAAATATGATGAAATTTGAGATTTTCCCTAATAGGATCAATGTTTGTTAAGTTTTGTGCAAACAGACAAAGCGGTAACATACCGAACTAGAAAATGTGGCGGAATAATAATAAAAAAACATTAACAGTAGGTGTCAGCACCTTCGGTGTTTGACCCTTAATGATAATATATATATAATTATTCGTTAAATAAATACATTTGAATAATGCAGTGAGGACATATAATGCATGCAGATATATAATATGCGAAAACTGAGCTTTTCACATCACGTGCAAGATCACATGACAATCCTATTTTGGCAGTGAAGGAGAGTATGATTTTGGCGGGGAGTTGAAAAATTCCATAAAACTGGCCAAGCTGGCTACCAACCATACAAGGATCAACATTTTTGGATAAGTCCTGGGAAAACAAGTGTGTGATGGAACAGATCTTTACAATTAAATGCTTCCTGAAGAATATTGTGAAGAATTTTGAATGTCCAGACTGACTCCAGGAACTCTCCACTCCGCTAGTGAACTGCGGCGTCACATACAGTCAGACAACGTAAAATAAGATCTGCGGTGGATGCCATATATAGCTATTATTTATTGTCTTTTTAAACTTGACAGCACAGAACAACATTGTCTTTGTGTATTTGCAAATACAGTGTGAATTAAAATTGCTGTTGTACAGTATTACAATTAAAATTAGGTAATTTAGCAGATGCTTTTATCCAAAGTGACTTACATGATGCTATTACATGGAGCAGATAGGGGTTAGGCATCTTGCTCAAGGATGCTTACAGGTAGGCAAACTCTAGGGCTTGAACCCACAGCCTTCCTGCTGGGGGTCCAACACCTAGACCACTAGACTATCCTGCTCCCCAGTATCTTGTCATACTCTAATATTGCAAACAATATGTAGCCTATTCAAATGTAAAACAACAAATAATGCAGAAAGTGTAAATTGCATCGCGTTCTTTGGCGGGAAAGGGTTAAATTACGAGAATGCAAATACTATACCAAATGTACAATAATAACAAAGGTTATGTGCGTCTTTGTAATGGGGGCAGGATAGTTTAGTGGTCTAGGTGTTGGACTCCCAGCCGGAAGGTCGTGGGTTTGAGACCCAGAGTCGGCCTACCTGTAAGCATCCTTGAGCAAGGTGCCTAAACCCTATCTGCTCCATGTAATAGCACCATGTAATTGTAAGTCGCTTTGGATAACAGCGTCTGCTAAATGACGTACTTGTAATTGTAATTGTAATGTCGTCCTTTGTTGTGGGGTTGTTCCTTTCCAACCTGTTCTGCATCCTCAGATGACCTAAGGATGCCATGTTTTTTATGGAGCTCCAATATGTCACCATATTTGCTGTGGCATGTCTCCCAGTGCGTATTTTTCACAGCTTTTGTGGCTTTATTATCATTGGTTACTTTAATGAGTTAAATGAGTTTTATGTTTTATCTCATCATCTGTCTGCCTGCGTTAGCAGAAGTGTGTTTCCGTAAATAACAAAAGTGGAAATGAGTTAAGTAACATAAGCATGCGCAGTTTAATGACATATGCATTTTTCCCCGGAGTAACCGTTTCTGTACAGACATGGATACATTTTTAAACGGAGCTAAAATAGTAGTGTGGCTGCGTGGTAAAAAAATGTGTTTTACACATGTAAAAATGTATCTGTGCTATAATGGATGTGGCCTAACATACATGTATGCACAGTGTGGAGGCAGCTGTTAAGCCACTTACCTCCACAGTGCTGGTCCTCATCAAAGCCAGATGCAGGGAGAATCACTGCAGAGAGGAGGGGAACACAGGGTCAGATACACACACAAACACACACACACAAAACCAGGGGTGTTACTCTCCTTGGAGAAACTGATTTTAGCAAACGGAAAGCAGTGATTGCACAATCAGGGGAGTAAGCATACATAACAAAAACTCTTGAGTGAGATACACAAATGGGAATGTTGTGCAACCTCACTATAAGGGAAGTTAAAACCTGTGATATGTGGTGAAATAAAAAGCTATTTTATTAGCTTTTATTTGAATCTGTGTAATGCTGGTTGTACACATGCTGTGGAGCATTTATGTTTTTTTCTGAGCTTTTTCTGAGCTGTGGTTTGCACATTGCCCACAGATTTCTGGTGGATCTTACCCGCCTTGCCCTCCCGCATTAATCTGGCAGAATAGTTACCGGTTGCACAAAGTGGCAATTCAAAATGCTTTACAAATAGGAACAAGAAAAAGAAAAAATAAGAAATTAAATAGTAAAACAAAACATAACAAATTACATTCAAATGTTCAGCATATTACATTAGCCAATTTATCAGTCAACTATAAAGGCCTTTAAAAAGTTTTAAGTCTAGATTTCTTGGGTTGGGGTACCTCAAGATGAGTTGGTTATAGCAGTGTGCAGCATAATGACTAAAGGTTGCTTGACCATGTTTCACTCTTACAGAGGTCACTACTAACAATCACTCCCTAGTAACTTGAGAGGCCTGTATTCTATATTTATTAAACATTTCAGAGATATATTTTGGTCCTGTCACGACCAGGGCGTGCGCAGGGTTCAGCGCACGCTCTCGCCTCCTCAGTCCAGTTTTGCACCGTGATAGAGCAAGGTCTGTGGTTCTGCTAGCCGAGAGACAGTCCCGCGTGACGAAGGCGTAGATCCATCGTCTTCCCCAAGCGAGCACACTCCCTTATCGACGAGTCCGCCACTGAGGTGGGTAACTGGACAGCTCGGCCCTCCGCCGCCTCCACGCGCTGGTGGTACTGTACGTCCGGTGAGGAGACCTCTGATGAGGCAATCGGCATCACGCTACCTTGCTCTGAGCAAGCTCTACTTGCCGGCGCCCAGATGTCCAGGCCAGCCAGCGTCCTCCCCATCTTGCCACTTGGCCAGGAGCCTCAGTCTGTCTTCAAGCTTGACGCCTGGCTGCCGTCTTGTTTGTTTTAACATGTTTTAACATAAAGCATTTGGCATTCTATATTTTATATAGATTGAATAGAAGAGGACCTAAGATTGACCGCTGGGGGACACCACAGGCCATGGGGGTCCGTTTTGAGTTATAGTTTCTGATGTTAATAAAAAAGTCTGCCTGCAAGGTAAAATGGAGCTATTTAAAGGACCAGTCTGGAAAATCTAGCCCAGTGCTCCAGTATATTTAGAAGAATATTATGATAAACTTTGTCAAGATCTAGCAGCACTATTATTGTTGTTTTATCTGGATTTTGTTTTTGGCAACAAGTTTAAGCAATTTGTGAGTATACAGCTACTGTTTCTATATCTGTCAGCCATATACCTCTATCTGGTCTGCCAACATTTCTGTCTCTTCCGTATAATTGCTCTTCAACACCTGTCTACATAGTATTCAAACTCATACTGAGACGTTGTCGAAAGACTTCCTTGCACTGCATGTTGAAATTAAAATATAATATATTATCTTACATTTATGCTCAACCATAATTGCCATAGGCTGTAAGAAAGGTCCCCTTTTGCCTTACAAATCAAGGTGGTGCCCTGAGGTTATTAATTATGAAAATTCATAATTCATAAAGATTATGAAGGTTCAATCAAGCAACACCTGCTTGGCTAAGTATCCCACTAGTATTTATAGCTCTTTCTTGTTTTTGGTTAATGTGTTGGTTCTAAGCGCGCAGTCCCTCCACCTCTCACAACACAACCTCTTGGACCCTCACCAGTCTGGCTTTAAGGCTGCTCACTCCACTGAGACTGCAATGAGACAGCACTTTTCTTGGTGACAGAATCCCTTCACACAGCTAGAGTCTCCTCCCTCTCCTTAGTCCTCATCCTCTCTGACCTGTCTGTGACGTTTGACACAGTAACCCATAAGATCCATCTATGGGGGGCAGGATAGTCTAGTGGTCTAGGTGACTCCCAGCCGGAAGGTTGTGGGTTCAAGCCCTAGAATTGGCCTACCTGTAAGCATCCTTGAGCCTTGAGCAAGATGCCTAATCCCTACCTGCTCAATGTAATAGCAGCATGTAACTAAGTTGCTTTGTAATTGTAATTGTTCTGTTGATTCTGGCTGAGCTGAGCATATCCCACTACGCTTCCCTTGAGTCTAATCTGACCGATTGCTGACAGAGCTCTCCTATCAAGTCTTCTGGAATGGACACCTGTCCAAACCCTGCCCACTCAGGAGGTGTCTGACCAGCGGGAGTGGTGAAAGGGGTCTGCAGCAGCGGAGCTGGCAGAGCCTGCCAGCGCAGAACAGGGGAACCACCCGGACAGGGCGCATGGCCAGCAGGACCGGTGGAGGAAGACCGGGAAAGTAGCCATACTGGAGCCGGCTGGCTCAACGCCGCGGCATGGAGAGGACCAGGAGGAGCGGTTGCCACAGGGGCCCGAGGGAGGGGGATAAGTCCCGACCCACCCCGGCCACTTCCGCCGAGAATGTCCACGGTTGGAGGTTGTGCATGTACGGGTGACGGTGCCTCCAACCACTTCTCAGGGTCCAGAAGGGACGTACAGAGTTCCGGTAAGGATCCAGGGGGGGTACACACCAGGCGATGGTGGATACGTGCTGCATGCAGTCTATGATCCATCAGAGCTTGGTTCGACACAGGGCTTTGGTGGAGGAATCTAGAATGTTAATCAGGTGTTGATGTGTACGAATACTCTGTCTCATTAGACCTAAGATTTAAGGGCAAAATGCATAAATTGAAAGCATCAGGCGGGTTAGCTCCCGCCTGATGCATCCCTTAATTCTGGGCACTGAATGGGCTAGGTTTAGCAGGTTGGTGGGAGAATGTGCAGGGGTGCGTTCACATTCAGTTCACAACTGTGATTTTTGCGATTTTTCAGGTGGCTCACTTTAACCCAATGGGGACATGGGGAGTGAAAAAACACTAAGGCAAATAATGGCTCGGTTTTACTGGACGGGGATCTGGGCTGACGTGCGCCGCTGATGTGCGTCCTGCCCAGATTTCCAGCTAGTTAACTGTCCGGCAATTCCGAGGGCGCCGTTGTGTCCATTGCTGCAAGTAGAGGTTCCGTTCGACCGGTTAGGTTTGGACCTCATTGGGCAATTTGAGTGCTCGCGGCTATTGTTTTGTATTAGTGTTGGTGGACTATGCTACGCGATACCCTGAAGCTTCGTACTTTGTGCTTTGTATGCCACACACAAATTTTTTTAATCACCAATTAACATGAACTCCAGTTAATCCATAAAACTGGAATCAACATCTCAACTCAATATTGAATGAGAATGGGGCATCTCAGTCGTGAGTGACTGGTGATGTTTTGGGGAAACTCGAAATGTCACTGAATGACTTGGTGAACAAGTCTTTTGAACAAATCCTTTGGCATTCTCAGTGGTATATGATAGGACTTTCAGTGTGAAAGCAATTCATATGTGTATGTAAGTGCATTTTACATGTGAGAGGAAGGATAGAATATGGCCTACACGCCCTCTCATACTGGTTGCTCACCAGGTATCTCATTGCAGTCTCTGCGTTGGGTGCTGTTCCCTACACAAGGCACTGTGACTTGAGCCCCACATGTTCGACTGCGCATCTGCGAGCCTGAGTCATCACACGCTGACCATAGCGACCAGGCCATCCAACCTCCTGAAAAACATACGTACACACACATACTCAGTGTAAACTAAAGTCAGTGAAACTGCCTTGACACAGTGTTTAATGCCTGGAACAACACATTATCACACGTTTTGTGATTTTTTTCTTGCCTCGCATGACACTTCTGTTCACGCATTTCAATTTAAAGCTGTTTTGTGCCTGTTTGACATTACTATTAGACTCTCTGCAGCACTTTAGCAGAATAGAAATGCATTGTAGGAGATGGTGTACAACTGAGATGCAATTTTTAACAAATGCATTTATTAAAATATTGGTTATTTTATCAATCCAATCTCACAGCAAATTTGTACACTTTCAAAAAAACATGCCATTAATAAGCAAAACATGATAGTAGTTATGCTTCCAACCTCCATCATATACACATGCATGTGCATGAATGAGGTAGGTGGCACGGAATTAATAATTTCTCTTGATAGGATAACAGCATAAAAATCCTAAAAACAATTTTGACCTGCCTAAGGCCTAAAGAGTGAATTAAGTTCAGAGACCTTAACTGGACACACCTGATTGCACATGCTACCATTACTACTGTATTACATTTTTAAAGATCAACAAATAAATAGTAACTATAAATTAACATTTACAGAAAAGTCTAATGTTTTCACATTTTGAGAACCACTGCTGTAGATGAATTACAATAGTCAAATACACCAACAAGTGAAAATTAGGCTCTTAAAGGTCCAGTGTGTAATATTTCTGAAGATCTAGTGACAGAAAGGCAATATAAGATCCATAACTATGTTTTTCAG
>JAODLI010060351.1:0-15292 GCA_027575585.1 Percopsis omiscomaycus | reverse complement strand
CTTTCTTTCTTTCTTTCTTTCTTTCCTTCCTTCCTTCCTTCCTTCCTTCCTTCCTTCCTTCCTTCCTTCCTTCCTTCCTTCCTTCCTTCCTTTCTTTCTTTCTTTCTTTCTTTCTTTCTTTCTTTCTTCCTTTCTCTGCCCCCCTGCCCCAGAGGGAGGTGGGCTGGCGACCGGAGGCCAAGCGCCTGTTGCTGCTGATGACAGACCAGCCGTCCCACTTGGCCCTGGACAGCCGGCTGGCCGGCATCGTCACGCCACACGACGGCCGCTGTCACCTGGAGAATAACATCTACACAGAGACCACCAAGATGGTGAGAAGTACAGGGTCTGTGGCATGTGCTCAGGGGGTCCATCATAAATTACTAAATTTGTATATTTTCAGATTTTTGTTTGAAATTTGACTTGCAATATTTCCCCACACACATTTGGTAGGTCTGACGTGAAGGGTGTCTGTTGAAAATAATTAGGCTAAAAAAAGGGTCAAAACTGTTTTTAGAAACACTGCAATAGATACCGGGGAAGTTGGGGGATTTCCAATGAAAGCACGTATTTAGGTGGGACCAGAAATATACCATGTTGAAAGTTTTAACCCAGAGAGCGGGCAATCATTTACTCTGTAATTTACTCTGTAAATATAGACTGAAGAACATAGTCCAAAATATAAAGAGGTCATTATTAGTGCTAGCGGTATTACATTGTTATAATATCTGTCTTTTTAGGACTACCCCAGCGTAGGCCAGCTGGCAGACAAGCTGTTGGAAAACCACATATACTCCATCTTTGCTGGGGAGAAGCAGCAGTATCAGTGGTTCGAGGTAATCTCGTTCAAACACACACACACACACACACACACACACACACACACACACACACACACACACACACACACACTCGCATACAAAACTTGTAGGTGCTAATGTCATTATACTCACGGCCTAATGCACTAGTGGGATTATAGAAGAGTAAAACAAATGATAGGGTGCACAATTCTAAAATCATTTGCTGATTACATATATTTGGTGTTCTCTACTCCTCACATCTCTACCCTTTTCTCTTCTCCCTCTCCTCCTCTCGTCCCATCTCCTCCAGGAGCTGGCAAATTTAATTCCTGGCTCCCATCTGGGTAAACTTGAACTCTTTCACGCCACAAACCTCATAGACCTGGTGGTGAATGCATACAAGGTAAAAGAATACAAGCCTCAGAATGCAATGTTTTCACAGAAACTCTTTCCTTCACTTTCAAAATTTAACAGACGCTTTTATTCAAAGCGACTTACAATTACATGGTGCTATTACATAGAACAGATTAGGGGTTAGGCATCTTGCTTGAGGATGCTTACAGGTGGGCCAACTCTGGGGCTTGAACCCACAACCTTCCGGCCGGGAGTCCAACACCTAGACCGCTAGACTATCCTGCCCCCAAAGCCATGTCACTTGTATTGTTCTATGCAAGGCATTGCAGCGAGTAATGTAATACAGTAATGTAAACATTGCCATTGATATACCACATTCAATTCACTTCATTAAAGCTTTTTTATTTAGTAACAGAATATTCACTGTTGAAAAAGGCCGAAAGTGGGTGTTAGCATCCTGGAGCTAATGGTCACATGAGACTTCTCCAGTTTCTACGAGAGGGCACATGATGATGTGGTGCTGCTTTGGGATGTTGAAGGTTAAGAGAAACTGGAAAACACTGAGAAAAAACGGCAGGTTTGGGCGGGTTCAGAGTGTGTCATTGTCTTCATGTGAGACAGAGACAGAGAGAGAGACAGAGAGAGATAGAGAGACAGGCTTGGGTGGTTTTGTTGGCAACAGGGGCTGTAATCATGCCTCAGGCAAAGCATTCCATTGTTTGCTATGAGAAACTGCAGAATCAGGCTAACACACACACGCACACACACACACACACAGCAGGGACAGAACAGAGGCTGGCATTATAATAGGTATCAGATCACCACGGAAACCATGTGTCCTATTCACACACACAATACAAAGATTCTATTTTTGGTTCCACCTCCTTCTTTCCATGGGCCCCTGTGCCACCAAGACAGGAGGATAATGTGGCCTTTCTAGAGACATGTAAAAACCCTAATTTGTCAGCGGCCCTTGTTTTGTCTCTCTCTCTCTCTCTCTCTCTCTCTCTCTCTCTCTCTCTCTCTCTCTCTCTCTCTCTCTCTCTCTCTCTCTCTCTCGTCTGAAATGCTGGCGGCCTCAACATTGTCCGTCTGTCTGATGTCCCCCTCTCCACATAGAGGCTCTTGTCCGAGGTGGAGGTGTCTGTTTCAGTGGAGGACACCGCAGTCAGCAGGTACTGGCTGTCTGTCTCGCCCCTTTGTCCCAACGGCTCCACCGCCAACGGCCGCAGCTGCTCCGGAGTACAGCCCAACCAGACGGTAGATTATTACCATTATCCTCATGGCCAATACATACAGCCGGGTGATGTGTAGTTTCAACGCAGAAGCAGACAACACCCCATAAATGCATTCCCAGTTGGTTTACCTTGAGCATCTTGTTACATATGTACTATGTTGTTCAGGGAGAAGTGTGTTAAAGCCCCACATCATACCATTTTGTTCCTTTTTTTTTTAACATGCGCTAACTTGTTTGGACAACTGTGAGTGGGAGGATAGGTCACCCTGACAGACAGAAACACATGAATGTCACATGTGAATCACGTGAATGTTGGCTAATTTTTACGACGTGTAAATATGTCCCCCGTTAAGATAAATAAATAAATCAAACGTCTACATATAAAGTTGTTTCCTTTCACTGTAGACTCCATACTGCCGCTCGCTGTGTGTTTTACACCTACTGGCCCTTGTCTCTGTCTCTGTAGGTCTACTTTAACATCACCGTCGGCATGCGCTCGTGCCCGAACGGCGCTGGCGAAGGCGAAGACGTAACGGTGACGGTCCGCCCCGTCGGCTACAACGAGACCACCACCGTCCGGGTCCGCGCCCGCTGCAGCTGCCGCTGCGGGGCGTCGGGTTGCCGCGACGCCGGCCAATCGGCGTGCGGGGGCGCCGCCGAGAACCCGGACTCGGTCGGAGATCTGGACTTCGTGGGCCGTGACGGGGACGGGGAGGGGGAGGGGGAGGGGGTCTGTAGGGCCGCCGGGTCCGAGGCGGCCTGCAGCGGCCGCGGGGTGTGTGAGTGCGGCAGGTGTGTGTGTGAGCGCAGCAGGTTGGGGACGGTGTACGGACAGTACTGTGAGATGGACGACTTCTCCTGCCCCTACCAGGACGGCCTGCTGTGTGGGGGTGAGGGGGCGCACACACACACACACACACACACACACGCGCTCACACACACACACACACATACAGCCCTGGACATGATTCACGTACAAATGCAGTACACACATATACATATACAGTATACACACAATCCTAGACATGGTAGACACACACACATATATACACACACAGACCTGGACAACACACACACACACTCACACATATTGTCCTCTCTCTCTCTCTGCCCCACCCAGGACGGGGTGTGTGTGTGTCCGGTGAGTGCACGTGCGACGACGGCTGGGTAGGCGAGAGCTGCGGGTGCCCCGTTTCCACGGCAGCCTGCCTATCCGCCGATGGGTCACTTTGTAGCGGCCACGGCCGGTGTGTGTGCGGCAGGTGCGTGTGTGACAGCCCCCATCGCTCCGGAAGCTTCTGTGAGAGATGCCCGACTTGCAGGGGCACCTGTCAATCATACTGGTAACCTCTTTAAAATAAAATAAATAAATCTTTAAAACAGTATGTTTTGTCAATTCGGAAGTCCAGTTCCTGTCTATCTGTCTCTTCCACTTGACTTCCTGCCCGCCTAAAGCTGTTGTATTTCCCGTCTCTTCCCAGGAAGTGTGTGGACTGCCACCTGTCCAGTCTCACACAGGAGGAGGCGGTGCGTTGCAACCACACCTGTGCTCCTTTGGTGGGCTACGTGGGTCACGATGTCTCGGGTACAATACACGCAACTCCATGTTGTCATGCGGCAGCGCTATTAGAGGCACTTCTATTTAGGGCCGTTTGCCTCGTATGCCCTTAATCTTCTCATCTAAACCGCAAGAAGGGGATATTAGGAGCCGAGAACAGCACTGTTTTTGTTGTAGCAGCTTTCTACAAGTCTTTTGTTTCCCATAATCCCTTTGGACATTCACTGAGGCTTTGAACTTGGCATTCCTGGATAACAACCCCCCCCCCTTCTCTCTGGTTGTCTCTAGTGGGGAGGAGGTGGAGCCAGTGTGTGTACATTAGAAACAGTGACAACTGCCGCTATAGGTTTCAAACAAGCCTGGAGTCTGGACGGACCCTGCTCCGCCTTAGCACACACCCAGGTATGACACACACAGACGCACATGCACACACACACACATCCCATCCAGGTCAGTTCCGTTGCTGCCACTGCTCTGTTGTTACGCCCTGGTGCATTTCAGTCAGCAAGACCGCTGTCAGACATCTGTATTTTACATTTCCCCTCAATTCCCAGTTCACTCTCTTGATTTTCACACACACACACACATACATACATACATACACACACGCACGCACGCACACACACACCCATACCTCACGCCGCCGATGCTAATGCATACAGTACACATGCAAGGAATTTCACAAACACACAGAGTTTGGCCCAGCCTGCCCTATTTCTGGAACAGCGCTGGTCATTGTGTGTGTGTCTTCCCCCCCCCCATCTCCCCTATCTTCCCCTATCACCTCACCCAACGGGACGCTCTCTTCCCATTCACTCCCACTCGTACCCGATGCAATGGGACCCGGGTCACCATGGTAACGCTGTTAGGAAATGTCAGAGCAGAACTTAGGACTCTTTGTGTGTAGAGATTAGCCCATCATCCGCACATGACCCTAATAGAAACACACCATCCCAACAGCTCAGTACCGCACAATATAGCACCCTTATCATGGCACAGCTGCCACTGACGAGGTAGTGTGTGTGTATGTGTGTGTGGTTTTTGTGTTGCTGTGCGTTAGCTTTAGCCACAGTTTCCTATGAAAGGACACAATTACAAACCCTGTATGATGATGTTTCCCTCCTGACCGTGTGTGTGTGTGTGTGTGTGTGTGTTCACAGAGTGCGCTAGCAGGGGCCAAACGGTGGGGACATTCCTGAGTGTGTGTGCACTGACGGTGCTCTGTGGGCTGGTGGTGGTGGCTGTGTCAAGGCTTTTAATGCACAGGAAAGACTGGCCACAAGGGGGCGCCCCTGAAGACTACAACTTCTCTGGCAAGGTCAGTTATGGTAATAGAGGAACTCCAGGGGGCCTGATGGCTCTATTAGAAACTCAGCTTCAAGGAATTCATATTGGGAAATTTGGGACGATTCCACATGTTAGATTAATTATACAGCTTTATTGCAAAGGGCCTATGCAATATTTCTACATTACATTGTATGCACTGTGAAACTGAAGCTGGCTATTTTGCTCTTGAGCCCCAAATGAGAGAAAAAACTGTTATTTTATATTTCCTCTAACCTCCCAACTCTCTCTCGTTGTCCAAACCTCTGATGTTACTGTAAAGTACAGGTCCCATGTGAATGAACTGTGAAAATTGAGTGTGAGGATTGTACAGGGTGGATATTCTAATGTAATCACTCTTTTGAAATAAAGGTTTTTCTTGGCAGTCAAACCTACAACCTGGCTTACAGCTGGTTATAGTGAGGCTCCTGTTGTTTGGAGCATTGGGAAAGCATGTTGCTGTTCAATAGAGTGGAATGATTGGGATATTTTAAAGGCACACTCCTCCATTTGTGTTCCGGAATTACCCGTGGTTTAAAACAGCGCTTTGGTATGAAACGCCAAGAGTTTTACTGCAGTACTGGGTAGATGGAAATCCTCTCTGCCCCTCCCGTTACCGTCATATGCTCAGTTGTGTTTGAAACATAAACAGTAAGCTGAAGGGTTGAAATTTGGGGTTCTGGCAGCACTATAACACAATCAAGGAGGGTACCTTTAAGTGAAGCTGAAAACGTATTACGCACGTATTTTACCCATAAATTTGCTTATAAAAAAAATTATCAATAAAAAGCTGTCAGCACTGCAGGTTTACGTGTGTGTGTGTGTGTGTGTGTGTGTGTGTGTGTGTGTGTGTGTGTGTGTGTGTGTGTGTATTAAAATATGTCTGCTTCCCCCCGCAGGACCTGTCATACATACCCACTGCCAATGACAAGACGGTAACATACAGGAGGGATTACCCACCTGACCACCCTGTGGAGATGCACATTCAGGTTCCCAAGATGCCCCTTGATGACCCCTGGCTGTGCTAGGCAGAAGTCAAGGGTCAGGCTCAAGGTCAGAAGGACGTCACAGAAGGAACTGAGCTGAGCTGAGAACTGAGTTTGGCATCAAAGGCCTTGATGCTGCCAATGAATTACAGTATGATCAACCTAAAATGGGGGGGTGCCACAGAATCATGTCTATCCCAACTGATTAATCCTGTCAAACAGACAGGATTCATGTGCAGCAATAGCCAGTGTCTTCCAGACGTTTTGCAGAGAAGATAAGATGGAAACATCTTTCATTTTTTCTTGTTCTTTAAACAGGGTAAGTAGTTATTATTAATGTTTAATCATACAGTAATCATACATAGATTACTGACTGTGTGTGTGTGTGTGTGTGTGTGTGTGTGTGTGTGTGTGAGAGAGAGAGAGAGAGAGAGAGCGAAAGAGAGTAATGGGTGATTTTCTATTTATATAATAAAACTAGAGTTTATGTTTATGTCCTGTTATGGCACTCCACTAAACTTCATCCTCAATACAACCATTATCTTAGCCTGCCACCTTGTGGTTGTGGTGGGGTATGACATGGTTTCTTAAATATTACTGTAGATGTTTCTGACCTCATCTTTACTGCCTTGGCATTTAACACACAAAGCACACATTGGGTCAGTAAGCCTTTATGAATGACAGAAAATGATGTGAAATTATATGGAACTGTATCTTGATATTTTCTTTTAGCCATGGTCAGCTTAAACAGTGATTTTCTTTTCCAAGCGCATCTTTTAATCTTGTTCTTTGAAAGGTCATTGTACTGGAATTTGTGTTGTGTGTTTCCATTGTCATTTAAAGGTCACGATCAATCGCCTTGCTTATCCGTGTAATATTATAGACAGAAGATGTATAGTTTTAAGTTGATCAGGTTGCACTACCATAATTGTTGGCGTTGTACTACTGAAACTACTGTATACTGTTTGGGCCGGGCAACAGTGGAGTGTGTATAGGGCTGTTGATATTATTGGGAGAATTGTTAGGGAGAGCAATTGTTTAGCGGACACAACAAAAATACTGGGCCACTGGACTAACAGTGGACTCAATTTAATCATCTATAATACTGTCTAATATTGGCAACCATATTATCAACTAAAAGTGGCCTCTCAGCAAGGGACAGTTGTCCATTTGTTGTGGCTGAAAATGGTTATATGCCAATATGCTAATATTCAATTAACAATTTTGATCAATTAACATGAAGGGTCACAGTTACTGTATATATTTTTTTTAGTTTATTATATTATAGTTTATTGCCACACAAATGTTTGCTTTAGAGTTGAGATCACCTCAGGGTTTGAATGAAGGTACTGAAGGCTGGACTAGAATTTTAGTAATTGCACCCCTCGTGATGATGGTACGATCCATTGAGTCCACTGGATTACAGTGCCGGTGGCATTGCCCTCCATGGGAAGGTTTAAATAGAATTTCTCTTGTTGTTTACAGCAATAGCTGCTCTAAGTTTTATTTTTTAGTTGGAAACACTAATGATTATTTATTATGATTTTTGTTTCTGTGTTGTATTGTATATTTTCCCTATGTATTTTGCGATACTAAATATCATTCAGTCAGCTACTGTAGACAAACAGTGAGTAGTGTTTCTCTAAACGATCTATTGGCAATATGGTTTTAATCATCTCTTTGACTGGGCATTAAGTTTCAGAGTAAAAACAGCACTTTTCTATGTAATGTAGCCTTAAATTTATTTGACTAGTTGTGTAAAATGAATGTGTTTGTTTTATTAAAATGTGTAAGATTTTTAAACAACTGTTGTGAAGTCTTTACAAAATAGTGGTATGTAGATTTATTTTGTACATTATCTTACACTTAGCATATATTTTATGCAACATACATGTATAGGCTGGGGTCTTATGTACCAAGTTTTGGTTAATGAAGCTTCTAAGTGTAGGCTACATATATTCAATCTATGCCTAAACATTTGCCAATTAAATCTCTGGTACAGTATCATGAAATGAAATGCGTTTCACTAAATTGAGCAATAGATGGTGCTAAACGCAGAAAACAGTAACATCTGAGTGGTAAACATTCAGATGTTACTAAACTGTTAGTAGGCCTAGCATATACCGTAAATTGACCATCTGTATACAAAACACTGTTTGAACAAAAACTTTTTTGTTTGCTTTTATCAGGACAGAATTCAAACGATGAATGTTGCAAGGAAAATATTCACCTGCGCCATGCCTTACACCTATCTCTTACTAGTCGCCTTTAATTTAATTAATCACATTTTTTATTTATTAAATTGGACATTTTTATTATGTCTATGAATCCGGAATGTATTTATTTGGATTGGTCAGTAAACTATTTAACGAATCATAAACTCTCAATCAACTTTGGACATAATAACATAAAAGTTTAGCCTACTTAAAAAAGTACAACTAATTTGATTCATTATGAGCTAATAACCTTTTAAAATGTATATATTTTACAATTTCTTTTTCATTTTATTTATCTATTCACATATGTTTTGATTTGATATAATTGACTCAAGTTGCAAAGTTCTAGTGATCATAGGCTAGTCAAATCATAGTCTTTAATTAGCAAATAATAAATAATCACATTTTTAAGAATAATCATGTTTAAGTGCAACATATAATAACCTATAGGCCACGAGAGTTAACAAAACAGGAAATGTCCCAATTACTTCCACATTTATTGATTCCGGTGAAACATGAATTACATTTCGGGTTGCATGAGTTGAATTGAAACAAAGATTTCTTAAAATGAAACAGAATCATAGTTACATAATCTTGACGAATCCAAAGTTAAGACTTTGGAGACTAAGAACACCCATTCCACTAAACAAAAAAACACATTTTGCCACAAGTTTATTCTCAACTGAAATTGATATTGGGGCATAAATTAGGCCTATGTCTTAAAAAATTATAAATTTGCTCAAATTAAGTAAGATCACAGTCGTAAAATATAATAAATGGAAATTGAGATGAGGTAAAGAAACAGGTTTCATCCACAGAAGTTCAAGAATAAAGTGCTATTTAATTCGTTTTTTGTCCAAAAAACGCGCCGCATGTCTGCTCAGTGTAAACATTGACCTATGGACGATGTTGCTTGCACTCATATTCAATTGTTCAATATTGTGTCAATATTGTGACCGTGCGTTTGGTGTAGGCTACATGCACCCACACTGCTGTTACTCGAAACATTTAGGATTAATTCAATTTGGAATGTTGATTTAATCTAGATTCGGATTATTGACATTACTAATAGCCATACAGAATTTGAGTGTAAACGTTAGCTCAGTTTAATCGGCTAAATTAGATCCGTTTGTGTTTTGATGCGGGAGGTTGGGAGACCGGCTCGGGCTGCCGGAGACACTGTTATCTGTGTCGCTGCTGCCTTTACAGAGCCCCGGTTCCCCGCCGTCCTCAGAGCCGTCCGCGCTGTGCGTCCTCACATGCTTGTTGAGGTGGTCGGAGCGCATGAACCGCTTGTGGCACACCGAGCACTCGAAACGCTTCTCGCCAGTGTGCGTGCGCAGATGCCGCTGGAGCTCGTCGGAGCGCGTGAAGCGTTTCCCACAGAAGAGCCAGTTGCAGACGAACGGCCTCTCCCCGGTGTGCCAGCGCAGGTGGGCTTTAAGGTGGGAAGTTTTACCATACACCTTCCCACATCCTGGTATGTGGCAACTGTGCAAACCCCTCCGCCTCGGGCTCGTGCCCCCCGGGCCCAATCTCTCTGCCTCCTGACAGTTCGGACAGTCGCACGTCGCCCGGCCGGTGTAGCGCCGCGAAGAGGAGCGGGAAGAAGCTGGAAGAGAGATGACTGGGTTTGCTGTGAGCGCAGGTGCACTGGGCGTGGTGGAGTCTGGATAGGGGGCCGAGATCGCTGGCCTGAAGCCGTCCAACAGGTGCTGTGGGGCGTGAATGAGGTGCTGAGAGGGTCCCTGGCTGAAGGCGGGGTGGTTGTAGTCGGTGCTGTAGCCGCTCAGCGGAGAGGACAGTCCACCCGGACACTGCGTATCCCAACCGGTGGGCACGTCCCACCAAGCAGGAGACCCGCTGTTAACGTTACTGACCTCTCCCACCGGCTTAAACCACGAATCGTAGGGGTGCGCAGGCATTCGCGGATAAAGCCCCGCTATGCCGTCAACTGACGAGGGGAACTTTGACAGGAACATGGAGCGTTGCGCGTGAGTGTGTTCGTCGGATGGGACGGTGGTCTGGTACATAGAGAAGTCATTTCCAAAAGCAGAGCAGGTGGTCGTCACAGAGAAAGCGCTAGACAGAGCGGAGACGTTAGAGGTTTCGTCCAATCCGGTCCCGTAATTCCTGGAGGCCCCTGAAGGAACTCCGAGGGAAGCAAACCCAGTACCAAGACTGGTTGTGCCCGGCGAGGCTCTCCTCCACGGGTTGAAGCCCTTGGCGGCTCCCGGGGCACCGTCGGAGAGAGCAGGGGAAGAAGACGGGCTGGGGTCTCCGATTCTACTGCAGGTGGCGGCCAGCATGGCCAGAGGGGTGCTGCCTAACCGGGGTTCCTCCTTTGGGGACAAAAACAAGACCTGTCACACTTCTGTTCCATGCGTAATTACGCACTGAGTGAGTGAGTGAATACATTTATGAATGCCCAAAACTGTTACTGATCTTGAGTCACGCGAGTGGTGACAGTCTAAACAACGACTATAACATTTAAATGAAGTATAATACTGATTTAAAGTCGATAACATAGGCCAACAACAGATTTTAAATTCCAAGAGTTAATACAATTCTAACTTTCTTTCGATACAGTATATTGTCATATAGCGTTTTAAGTCTGTTTATGCGATGGTTTATTATGGCATGGGCTTAAAGGGCATAAACTTGCGTAGGTTTTTATTTGTATGGCTTTTTCTAATAATATTAAATGTCATCAATCGTCCACGAGAAAGATAGGTTATTAATTAAAAGAGTCATCGTCCGACATAACCCAGCTAATTTGCGTCTCACTCCAACTGAATAGCTATGAGAGACAACACACAAACTCGAGCTGAACACTTAAATAAAACATTCAAAGCACTGTTTTTCTTATCAAATGCGTAAAAACTACAAGACGTCCTACATGAAACAAGCTTACCCCGAGTACCGTAGCAGCCATGGTGTGTAAATTCCTGCGCTGCGACGTGTTAACACTGAGGGGAAATGTGCGTCCTCTCGTTGCTACTCGTTCGTAGTTGTAGCTTCCCCGTGTCTTTGAAGTGCCGCTGTGAGCCCGGGGGCCAATCAGAGACGCACTCGGTCCAAGTTATCCTACAGAGATTTACCGAGATTTACTGTAGCGTAGGCTATTATAACCGGCAATAATTAGTTATTGGGGATGTATGTTCAGATTAAATGAAAGGTTTTATCCCCAATACCTAATAAGGTTTCGTGAGCGCAGCCCGCTACAACCAGGCTGGGGAGTATAAACGCTGCGTGCCTTTGTTTTAATGATGTTGTGTAGGTGGGGAGGGGAGAGATAAATAAATGGGAGGCCGCATCGGTTCATCCCGTCCCGTCCGGAGGGCGTATCCGGTCAGCCCCGAGGGTGGGAAGGAGGAGGACAGCGTCACTGCCTCCACAATAGTATCTCTTTCAACACTAGACCGATGTTGGGCTTTACACCTTTTCCTGGTTTGTTTTCTCAAGGCCTTGTAGCCAAAAGAGCCAATCCTCCGCAGTGCGAACATAAATGAGTAGAATCATTAAATTACCAAAAATAGATCAGCCTGTATTGTTAACATTATCGCAAGACGACGCACAACGTCCAATACGGCTTGAGTCAGGCTCACCCCCTTAACGCGCGAGCAACCAAAGACGTGCGAGGGACAAACCATTTGACTTTCAAATGTAATAAATAAATAAAAAGCGCGCCTTTCCCCGTTTCATTTGTCTGACATTAACTGCTCCTCATCATTCTTGCTCCGTGGCCATCTGGAGTCATGCCAGCCGGACACATGGGGAAAAGTTAATCAAATCCCACACCCCCATCTAGGTCCTATAGTGATTGATAATGCACAAGTTTAATTTTGATATGGCTGCTTGAAGACAATCCGTATATAGGCTATAAGACTGACTGAGAATATAGACTGGGTCATTTACTATTTACATTTTGGTTTATTTACTTAAAGACAGATAATAGACACCTTTGTCTTCTGATGATGAGCCGATCTCAAATCCCAGGCTCCCACGCTCGCCGCGAGTTCCCCGCGTAAGGCCCGCGGCGTCTTAGAGCGTACAGGTGGACTTCACTGTAGGCCTTACTGATCACTGTCCTCTCTCGCCACCCGAACAGATGTCCCCTCTTAAGACGCATTCCCACATACACGCGCGTGTGCGCGCGAGCGTGTGTGTGTGTGTGTGTGTGTGTGTGTTGTTTGAAAGGTCCTCCCAATGAAACCCTGTCTGAGCCCCAACCTGTTCCTTTAATGCCTATAATGACCGCATTATTACGCGCCACCGCGCATCAACAAAAAAAGATCATCGTGTGCTTTCCACTCGTTCCATGGTCGCGCGGAGAGGGAAAAAACAGAGAAAAGAATGAAATAAAGACCTGACACTTTAGTGGGCAAAGGGGTGGGTGAAGTATTTTATTTCCCCTTGCTGTTTTCCTTCTTCTCGTCTTTGTTAGCGGGGGAGTCAGGGCGATCCATCAGGCCGCGCGTAGCGGGCAGCGTGTAACAAGACGGTGTGGGACAGCTGCCCGCTGAGACAGTTAGTGGCACTATCATGGGGTGCGGTGGACCGGCAGACAGACCGACAGAAGGAGAGGCACACACAGACAGATGGACAACAAGACTGATATGGACCTTTAGGATCTCACACCGGTTGGGCAAGACAACTGACACTTTACTAGTTTATATAATTTGCCTGTCAACCCGAGGAGAGGTCTTCTAAAACGCCCCCTGCGGTCAATGAAAATCTAATGAAATAATAACATTTGTATAAATTATTAAAGACGCACACACACGCACACACACACACACAGGTGGGCCTACACACGTGCACAGGTCACCAAGTGCAACTCTCACCAGCCTATACCCTAAAAGGAAGGATTCTAGGGCAATGTAATTACAGCGTTGAAGGCCTTCATTCACATTCATGTATAGCACATTTACACATACACGTTCATGTATGACATGACAAAGAGGAGAGGGGCACGATATGCGTGTGTGCGTGTGTGAGTGGGACAATATATATATATAATGTGTGTGTACACCTTGATAGATAGTATAGTTTAAATAACTTATTAATATAAATATAAATGTAGTTGTATACAGATATAATATTTTTATAGGCAGGGGTCTCTTAATTCTTTCCATTGCTGTATATATATATATATATATAAAAGGGACAGAGATGAATAATTATGCAGGAAACAGCAGAATGACACATTAGTATTTTGAGTCGTACAATGCCCCCCCCCCCTCTCTCTCTCTCTCTCTCACACACACACACTCACCATAAACTGGTATCTTTTTAACAAGTGTCTTCTTCAAAGCTGCTGCAGAGATCCCTCCCTTCCCTCCAACTTTCGTCTTGTCTCTGCTGACTACTGTCAATAAAGTTGGAGATTAATGGCCGGGACGTCAATGAGATGCGGCTGAAGGAGGAGTCTCTATTGATTTTCTCAAATGCTGTTGACGTTTGTGAGGTGGCTTTCTCCCAGATGCAAGTGTGTGTGTGGCTGTACGTGAATGTGTGTATGCCTGTGTGTTGATTGCGGATCAATGGCTTTTATCCTCCTCTGCTGTTCTGATTTACTATAGTCCATATGGCTGTTTGTGTGTTTGCGGTGTCTTTTTCAGCCATCTGATTAAGGAATCGTTGCCAAACTAAGATACAGGGGCCCATTAGGGGTCGCTGAGGAGATTTGAACTGGTCCTACAAACAGAAAAGGCTGCTTGAATCATACAAATAAATCACACAATTTTGTCCCTATAATGCTTAAAGCTGCCCTACTGTAGAATCAATATCTTAGTGTCCTATGGCCAACAGTTGATCTGTTTTAGGGAATTATTTTTGTATGAGAAGCTAGATGAGATCACTGATGATAACGCTCTCTGTCATAACGCTTCACATTGAATGAACCTGATTTTTATTTACTTTGTAACAGAACTGCAGTGCATTTCCAGTGAATCGTGACCATTACAAATCTATGATCAAATAAAAAAGTTCACAAATTGAAAAAAGGATACAGCTACGCTTGCACAATGTTTGTACAAAGACAACAGTTAAAATTCGGGATGGTGCTCCCTATGAGGTCAAGAGGAAGATATGTTACTGTGGAGGCTTTTAAGTAGCAGCGTTTTTCCCCCAACCATGCGGGGACCAGTGTGGTTGTTACAATGGTAAATAACAGCGGATGGCAGGGACGAACTCTGTTATTATGGTCTATTTCCCACAGCTGTTTCTAACCCCCCCCCTCCCTCCCTCCACAAACACACACACACACACACACACACATTTTTGAATTACACATGCTTGGTGTGTCGGGAAAAAGGGCGAAGAGAGGAAGGGAGGTGAAGAAAAAAAACGCTAAAATACAAAGATGGACGACAGGAAGACAGTAGTTGACACCCCCAGGACTGATTGAGGCGATTTTGTGCGGCGCTGGTCCTTTAAGTACATTGAGCTAAACCTTATCCCACTCACTTTCACGTATACGTATAAACTCTGTTTCCCTCTCTCCGCTTGATTAAATCTAGCCCTGACCGCGATCTCCTCAGCAATATCACTGCTCATCCCTCTCTCCTCTCCTCTGTCTCTCTCTCTTACACACACACACTCACACACACACACACACACACACACACACACACACACACACACACACACACGCACACACAGAAATACTGTTCGGACCAGAAGATTAATTCACTCCCGCTCATTTTTCAAGTCAGTGCGTGGTCTGCGTCTTCTCAGCGTTTAATGAGTGTTTGAGCTTGTTTGTGTGTGTGTGTGTGTGTGTGTGTGTGTGTGTGTGTGTGTGTGTGTGAGTGTGTGTGTGTGTGTGTGTGTGT
>JAODLI010060330.1:0-15293 GCA_027575585.1 Percopsis omiscomaycus | reverse complement strand
GAGAGAGAGAGAGAGAGAGAGAGAGAGAGAGAGAGAGAGAGAGAGAGAGAGAGAGAGAGAGAGAGAGAGAGAGTTTGCATTTCAACACATTTTTATCATAATGCCTTTATGCCAGTAAAGTGTATTGGATTTAAATTGAATTGGGACGAGAGAGGGAGAATGTGAGAGAGAAAGAAGTGCTTCTGCTCAAGGTGAGGCTTTTGGCTACGCTCACGCAGCAAGCCTTAGTGCTCAATTCTGATTGATTGCTCGGATCCAATTTTTTTAGTTTGGCTGTTTGGCCAGTATCAGATTCCAGTGTGAACGTGTCACGGTCCTGAACTGGCATGAGCAAAAGAACAATAACAAAGCAGCACGCTGTGGAATGGAAGTAAACATGGAGGCCATTGAAGTCAGCATTTACGGTTTCATTTATAAGTGGAGTGGAAGTGGAAGTTATAAGTGTGCAGTGGAAGCCAGCAAATTCGTACAGAATTGTCACCCCCAATACGAAAGCCTGTTGCACACTACACATGGAGTGGAGTATTTTTACTTGCATTTTCTGAGCCTTTTCTCCGCCATGCATTGCGGATTGCCGGTGGATTTTATCCGCCTTGCGCCAAACGAAATTGTCACTACATCTGCATTAGCGCTACCACCGCCCTTGCTCCGTCCGAAAACTAAGGCCTATAGGAACCTATTTTAATTATCTAAGCACACAGTTTAAAGCGCATGGCGCAAGTGCTTTTAGGGAGTGTCCAAATCCACCTTTGCTAGTTTCATGGCGGAAAAAATGGTCGCAGCACCCGGCGCATGGTTTAAAAGGGTTGTAACTCACTAATATTTTGTTAGTGAGTTCCTTAAGAGTAAAAATAATCGGAAATTAGCTAAAAATGGCAAAATGTGTGTGTAAGAGAGAGAGACTGAGAAAGAGTCAGAGTTGAAAAGAGATGATGTGACACATATGAAGATAGAGAAGCTGCGTGAGGTTTCCTTGTTCAGTTTCCACCGACGCAACAATGGCTGCTGTGTAAGGTGGGGAGGGAGAAACTAGTCCCTCCTCCCACTCGTTAATTATTCATGCATGTGGGATAGACATACTGTTGGCGTATTGTAATGTAATAACAAATAATTTAACCATTATTATTAAACCAATAGCATCAGCTAATAGGACCTCCAGCCAAATCAATTTATCGATACCATAGTAGCATAATTAACGGAAAGTAAAGCTTTTAACTCAAGGTTAAAAGGGTATAACAGTTGACAAGTCTTTTTGTCCCTTGTAATTTTCCATTATGTTAATATGAGGAGTGGAGGTACTTGCTTTAAACCACTACTGTATGTTAATGAACCTGTAGCGATTCTTAAGTAAACCATGGTGGGATGTATATGAATTCTTCTGATTGTGACATTAAGAGTAAGTGGGTCTATTCTGAGTAGATTGAGCTGAGATGACAACCTTTAAACCTATAAAGACAACCTTTAAAATAGACCTGATGCAAATATGAATAACCTACCTGTAAAATATTCTTCTGTTATCATAATTGCTACTTCACCTTGTCAACTGTCTCCCGAAGCAATGATGAGGAAAGAAAACTTTGAGACAAGGCTAAAAAATTTTGATTTAAGGGGGTTTGGGTTTCATTGTTGGAGCTGGCAGATGTGTGCCTCTGACTTCATGAATTGTTCAATTAGTGTCTCTCCCTGTCCCTGAAATTTTTCTCTAGCTCACTATCTCTCTGACAATTTATTTTCCCTGGTAGCTTATGCTGTAGGTTTGGACAGGCATTTCAAGTCTGTTAAAAGTAATGGAAGTGAGCTGTTTCAAAGAAAGACGTGCTTAGTCTGTCGCTTGGAACTGCGTTGCTGTTGTCAAGGTGGCAAACACATTTCACAGTCAGAGGTGGATATAACACCCTGCCCAACACTGATCACAGTACAGATTGGAGACAGTGAAAACTGTCTTATAATAATAAGTATCAAACTAAGTATCAATAAGTTTTACAATAATAATACTGTAAATTGCAAGAGCAAAACTATGAATCTGGAATGGTAACTGTCCTAAAACGGCTGACAACTTTTAGTATTCATATTATTTACACAAGAACATAAAATATTCAGTCCTCTCTCCATTACAAAGCTGGATTGTTTTTCATGAGTTGTTGAAGTGAAGGCAGTTGAATTGCTTCAGTCTTGACAAGTGATTGGTTTATTTTGTTTTGCAGACAGTTTGATTACATACTTTGCAGCTCAGAAAGAGATTCCTGCCCCGTTTCTATTTGTCTTCCACCAGACGCCAGGGGCCAGATAATCTTATCATCAAGACCGAATGACCTAAATGAGAAATTAATGCAAATCTGGCAGATGTAGGGTGTTCAAAAAAGCATTTATAGATGATTTGTCTGGTTAATGTGGTGTGAAAATATACCGATTTGCACACAATTTCTTTATGATAGTGATTTCTGATGGAAAATGTACAGATGGCTGGTGTTAGATCTACCACCTCGACTGGCAGACTGGCACCTTCGTCACTACGATCGGTGCGTAAGAATTGCGCAGCTCAGTCCAGACTCTTCTCTGTCCTGGCGCCACAATGGTGGAATGAGCTTCCTGCAGCGGTCAGAACAGCCGAATCATTATCAATCTTCCGCAGGAGACTTAAAATCCACCTCTTTAGAATTCATCTCGATACCTCGGTCACCGATTTTTCTACTTCATAGCACTAATCCCACTAACAATCCTTATTCTATCCTCCCTTTAAAAAAAAAATCCTTCTTCTACTCTAAGAATGTCTAAGATAAGCTCTAAGAATGTTAAGCACTTTGCAGTTAGCAATTATTAACTGTTGTTGAAGAGTGAATGATAACTTTAACTCTAACTGTTTTTAGGAGCGAATGATACACTTTTGAGTAATGTTGTGCAAATTCATAAGTGAAGTAACCTTGTTACATAATGCTGTTAACAAATGTACTAATTGTAAGTCGCTTTGGATAAAAGCGTCTGCTAAATGCTTAAAATGTAAATGAAAAAATAAATTGACTTTACTTTAGGTCACTTTAACTTGTGGAAACGTTCTGTTGAAAAAACGGAGTGACGGAAGTTAGTTGTTCCTTATCTTAGATTGATCTCAGATTGAGTTTGAATATTTATAGTGTGAATATTTAACACATGCAATTAAATTCGACTCACTTAATTTAATGTTAGGGTTTACCCTGCTCCTTTGTGTAGAGGATATTTGTGTACAGATGTTTCAAACTGAAACTTAACGCCAAGGGGAAAGAAAATGAACAGTTCTATTGTGAACTGGAGAATCATATAAAAACTATTCATGAGGATCGCTGGAGATGACATGCCCACATGATGGAAAAGGTAATATCCCATATGGTGTCAGGCCTACAGTATAGTGCTATCCCTACTTATCCCCTGCTAGCATTCCAGGGCTACAGTATAATAACCCCACCACACACACACACACACACACACACACACACACACACACACAGACACACACGCACCTCTAAAATAGTTGTTTTTCAGGTTGTTCTTCTCACAGGGGTGTTGAATAAAACATAGCACTCAACTCAGCTGTGTTGTTGCTGATGCAGCTCCAACTACATTTGTTGTGCTTTGGTGCTGAAACACACTTCCGCACTTCGGTGTGCACCTCAAGAGTTCACCACCGTGAGCCACAACCCATTTTTGTAAGCAGAGAAAAAAATTCAATTAAATAATATTTCACATACTGTAGAATTCCATTCTATTTTTGCCTTTACATGCATTAGTGATTGCAGAACTTCTGTTGTTCGCTCTCAGAAATAAAAGGTACAGTGAAGGTACAAATTTCACAAATGTACCATCAAAGGTACAATCGCGTTCCCGTGGGGTACTAATAAGTACCTTTTACCTTTTGTACCCATACCTTTTGTTAACCTTTTTTTGTACCTTTTAGGGTACCACCCCAGTGATAAGCACTTGTACCTTTTATAGGGCCTTTTTCATACCTTGTTCATGAGTCAATGCGTCATATTTCCAACAGAAATCAACACAGCGAAATTCCTCTAGACTAATCAGTTCAGCGTTTTGATGTGCACACCCAATGACATGTTCCCACTGCAGGACTTTTAAAAGTAATCTTATTGCTGTACTGCACACATTACACAACTGTCTTGTAATCGAGTATCTTGAAGTCGTTGTGGGTTTCACACTACATGACTGATCGGCAACAGGGTCACACATCACAAGATGTTTCACAAGGAGCCTACAGCTACGGAGAGATGTAGGTCCCTAGTCATTGCCGGTCACAATACCGTTCACACTACAGGATTTGGAGTCTCCGACAGGTCCAGATAGTTATCCTGCTAAATATATAGTCGGGAGTTGCAACGCATCAGCGACTCTCTCAGATCGTGTTGTGAGTAGTTCACACTACACGATCGTTGTTCACGGGAGCGCGCTATGATTTTCCTTCGAGCTGGGGCTTTTGCCTGCGATGTCCAAAAACTTGTCTGTGAGCGAACAACCGGGCTAAAAACGTGTTGTGTGAACTAGGCATAAAGCATTAGAGTTTAATGGAATGTGTTAACATGCATAGATTAAATCCACTTTAATACAAATTCTCGTGCTATTAAGTGGTAAGGGTGTTTGTCCTTGCACCCTACAGCACTATTTAAGGGTTGAGTCATTTTCTAGTGCTGTCCAAATTCTTACATTGTGGCTCTGTATATAGCTCAATATATTACTACCGCACATTACTGTAAATGTTCAGCCTAAAAATTCTCACATAACAAACTTTGTGTTTACAGTAGTGTCCATATCCGAATTCAATGTTCATTGGTGTAAAATTAAGATGGCTTATTGATGCAATATGATGCAAACATATGCACCACCAAAAAAATAATTTTAAAACGACCTACAGTAAAAGTAAATCAATCAAGTTTCCAATGGATAATGCACTTCAATCAGAAATGTCTGACAAAAGATGTTGGGAGTAGTGATTCCATTTGCTGTTGTTTCCATTACAGCCTGTGATCTTCCATAAAAGAATATGTGTAATTCCATTTGCCGAAGCCAGAGATAGTAATGTACTGTAATATGAAACACCAGAATACGTGGCAGTGTTTCTATCTCCACATTAAAGACTGCTACTGATGTCTCCGCTCTTCATGGCGGAGCTGTTTTGCATGCATAGGCTAATGGGACCGCGCTGATGCAAGTGCATCATCAAACTCCTTGTAATGACCAGCATATCAGACATTGCCACCATGTGAGCAGAGCAGATAAGATTAACAAATAACATTCCCTTCTTTTGTTTTGCTGCTGCAAGAACGCAAGACAGCACACATGGGGGTTCAAAAGGCTGGAGAGCCAGAAAAGAGAGAGAGAGAGAGAGAGAGAGAGAGAGAGAGAGAGAGAGAGAGAAAAAGAGAGAGAGAGAGAGAGAGAGAGATACTGCTCTGGGCAACAGGACAGGAGTGGGGAGGGGCGAGAGGCATTGAACTGTATATGGACACAAAATGCATCACTCTTGTAGTGTGTGCAGCCTGCTAGTAGTGGTCATAGAACTTAGAAATCAGAGAACATTGCTAATAGTAATCATTGCAGTTATATGATTACCATTACCTATGTTCTATGATTTCACATCTGATACACATGTATCAGATGTGTTATA
Source organism: Percopsis omiscomaycus (assembly GCA_027575585.1). NCBI lineage: Eukaryota > Metazoa > Chordata > Actinopteri > Percopsiformes > Percopsidae > Percopsis > Percopsis omiscomaycus. The sequence goes on along the minus strand of JAODLI010060330.1, from coordinate 9,646 downwards.
GTACATACATCCATGAAAAAAAATTAAGAGACCACTGCACATTTTTAAAATATAATAATATAAATGTATAAAATATTTTTAAAAATATATTCAATGATTTTGATAAATATAATATGAACATAAATATACCAAATATGACTACAATTATATATATATAATTAATTATGAAAATGCATAATGAATACAAATATTACATATTCATGTTGACACATATTCATACCCAGAATATAAAGGTCGATACGCTACACTCTCTCTCCTACTCTCCCTGGCTCCATCCTTTGTAGTAGTAGTCCAATCAGTGTGCAATTGTGGATGGAGACTGGCTCATGCCATTCCACCGCCAGTAACTGCTGCTCACGCAAACACACAGACAGACACAGTTTAGCCTTGCAAAGCATCCTTTGCTTAGTGCGCTGCTTATCTTAGGATCCCATTATTTTAGGACCCCTGAATATTTTCCCGTGTACATTTATCATATTGAACAAAGCAACATTATAATAATAATCCCATTGTCTGAGATTGTATGAGATTCATCCAAATGTGTATAACTGTATCACTATATCTGGTATGATCAGCTTCTGCGGAGAGGTTTTACTCAATAGTTTAAAGTGAACAAAGCTCTGTGGCCGTATGGAGAAGCGATGGTTGCCAGTGAAAGATTTTCGATAATATTCATGTTGAGTATAAGATGGGATCCCTGGATGTGGACCAATATTGTTTTATTGCCAGCTGCAACTAAATGTTTAGTGGCTGGATATTCTGCTTGGACACACTTACAAGCCTGGATTACCCTGGGGAAGGTGAGAGGGAAAACACATAGAGGTATATCCAATGGCAGTCAGGTAATCCAACTGGCAGTGGAATAAGAAGATTAACATTACACACCGTGGCGAGGCGATCTGTACAGCTTGGCGGTGTGCTGGGCAGGCGATGCACTTAGCATCTAGATTTAGGACAATTGAACTGCAGCTTGGAAAGGTTAAATGACCCAGTGAGGTAGCTGTTTGGTAAGTGAAAGCGGAATTTGCACCCAGTGGATTGATCTTGATTTTTTGCTTTACGCCTTGTATTTAAAGAGTTATATCAGGCATGAGAAGACATTTACCTTTTCTTAAACCCTGAAGTAGTTCTTTTGGACTGCTTCAGCCTGCATTCATTGATACTTGGTATGGTGCCTTTATAATCAAAAGATTTTTTGATTGCAAGAGTAGTACTGGATTAAAGATGGTCCCTTTTTGACCAAAGGTACGTGTGCTTGTGTGTCAGATCTGTTTTGGCATTAGGAATCTTATGCAGCATGGAGGGTATTTCCAACCAAACACGTTGCAGTCAGTCTGGTGGGTATCTATTACACATACAGACAGATACAGATCTAAAACATCACATCACAGAAAGGATATCTAGAGAATAATATGGATAAATTCAGTGTAGTATACTTGTATAAGATTTAAGCTTGCAAACACGATTTGACACATGCATTGAAGGCTTTCAGTATGAGACACATACTGATATGTGTCTGATAAGAAGAGTAGGGGTATAGTGGCTGCCAGACAGCACAGATAGAAGCATTAAAGATTCATGGACATAAACATCATCTGTAAATCACTGTTTCACTGATTCATGCATATTTTATGACGCTTCATAAGCAGTAAAAAGTCTGGGCCAGGTCTGCAGCAAACACTTTCTCTTGGCTTTGTATGATAATGACCATAGGTGTTCTCAGCCATCAGCAATCAACCAGTCCACAGATATTAGTCTTCTCGCTGCACTGAGGGCTTTAAGACGGATGAGCCTCATGCAGACCTGAATAGATATGATTGCATAAACAGGTCTATCTCCTCGAAGATGCGCTTCTCCATTTTCTGTTTGTGCTAAGCATTCTGCTATAGCGATATATATATATATAACAATGCGTTATTTATTAAGAAACAGGGTTAAATTAAATGTATTCATCTAAAGGGAACAGTTTGTTCTGATGTGCTGCATATGCTAGCCCTCTTCAAGGACAAATAATAGAACAATAGAAATTGTGTTATAATTATTATATTATAGCAGAAAAAATAATAATTAGGCCTATCTGAGTGGCACTCAGTGCAATAGTCTCCATTGGTTGGAAAATTACAGCTGTAAAAAAACTCCAAGTAAATGTAGAACTATATAAGCTATATACTGTAAGTCTCAGCAAAAAGCATTGTATATCAATAACATAACAAATGTTGATAATATATACTTTTACAAGTAAAAAGCAGGTTTCACTTTAGTGAAGTATATTTTGAGAAGCAAACAAAACCAGGAGCAAACTTTCACACATCCAGGATAAACATGAATAAACATGAATAATCCATAACACTTTTACAAAAAACGAACTCGAAACCCCACAAAGAACAAAAACCATATACATTTTTCTAAGACGGTCCTGAGACCTGTGTAAGTAGCAAGGGGTGGGGGATGATCACAGTACCCACTTTTCCCAACTTCTTTGTACATAAATTTGTAAATATGTAGAAGGAAAGCTTTTGAGAATTGGGACATTATTACTTTCAAAGTACTGTAGAAAAAACTCAATAGTTCGCCATTTCATTACGAAGTAGAATTGAAAAACAAGTGTGGATGTTGTGTTTCAGTACAGCTCACATAATACTACCACGAAGGTACCACAAAGCTGTCTCTTAATTTCGTCCTCCTGCATGACATCTCCAAAAATCTAGGAAAACAAGGTTTGGCCAGAATGGATTTTAACTGCAACTCCTGTACTTCTCTTTAGAAATACTGCAATGGCAAGACAAAAACAAACCCAGAACATTGCCACATTAAACTAAATGTGTCTCTGGGTAACTGATTTGATGCAGAATAAAATACAGACGGAAATCAGATGCAGCTGTGGGTACAATTAAATCAGATGCGTTCAGCCTCTCTACAGCTCATCCACCATTAGCAGTGGTGAGACCACAAGCAGGAAACATGCCGCCTTAAAGGGGAACACAATAGTGTCAGCTCCCAAGGGGGTCTGTGGAGTGCCTGGGAATAGTACTATTCCTTGTTCTCTGAGGCGTTAGAGCCAGGTTGCTGTCCATTTCGGTGGCAGGATCTTTCAGAGTGGGACAGCTGTGGCTCCCCTACTCTGCTGGACTCCTCGTGGGGTTGCCAGGTTGGCACTGCCAAGGTTCGTCAGCGCTACACATCAGTCAGTGCATGACCCACTTTCACACATCCTCTCCACATCACAGGACTGGACGAAAGTTTGTGTGTGTGTGTGTGTATCCATAAGTGTGTGTGTGCATATGATTAACTAATCAAGGCAATTCAAGATTCCATTAAAGCAACACTATGTAACATTCAAAATCATTTTGATGGCACACACAGACTTGTAGTAGGGAGAATAGGGTCTCTGTCATTGCCACTGCGCGCCCGGAAAGTAACTTTGGTGGACCTGGCACGAAACCTCTCACGAGAATTGCGTAATGCTTTACCGCACCAAGTCATACTAGGTACTAGATATTACACTCGGACATCGGTACTGGTAATAAGTGCTCGTTTGTCCGTTGTTGTCTAGCTATGTTGGCTAGTTTGCCACTGAAATTTGTATCACTTTATGTCAGGGGAATCCAAGTTCTGTAAGGTTAATTTGGTTGACTAGCTGTTCTTAATGCTTTAGCTTCCCCCAGCATTCCTATATGTTTTAGCCAGGTGTTAGCAAGCGACACAGCTCGTCAGAGGAGGCAAGGGAGGCAATGCCTCCTTGGAAATTTAAGAAGAAAAAAAAAGACAATGAGATTGTCTGTGTATTTATTCAATAAAAATAAGGTTATATCGCCAGGTGTGGTGTGGCTGATATTACTGTGTGAGATCTAACAAGCCATCAAGGGAAGCAACGAGAACTTCTTTGCCTCCCTTGATAAAAAAAAATTAATCAGAATTAAGTTCGTTGCGTGTTGTCAAGGAAAAAAATTCAATAATTTGAGGAATGTAAAACAGTTCATCACCTTCAGGTATGCCTCTGGTCGTGAAAATGCTAGCATTTGCCATATTTTTATGCATACAGGCAGGCCAGCTGACAGCCCTCTCTGGGCCCGGGACAAGATAATCTTAGATGGGATACATACTGCATTTCCTCTCCAAGATACAGAAGGTACTACAAGATCTGGAGTGTATACACCTTAAAAGACACAAAGGACTACAGCTACATCCCAGACCTGCAGAAGTACATTCTTGCCAACAGGCTGGGAAGTGGAACAGGCCTTCCCAGAAAGCAAAGTCTAAGGCCTGATGATCGTTGCCGCTTGAGTTTGCTTGCCACAACACAGCCACCACTGGGGAGAGGGTGGTAACGGAAGTGAGTTGTAAACTGTCATTGTTTTAATAGAGTAGATATTTGTCAATAATTTAAGAGCCGTAAAGATAAATGTTTTTATTTAATATGTAAATAAACAATGAACCCTCAAACACTCGACATCTGTTGATACTGCACATAATTTGCTCATTTAAAAAACTAAAACAATTACAGGATACAAGGACTGGTTTACATAATGCGGCCAACCCTGAAGCCAATGTGAAATGTGTTATGAATTTTACAAACGCAGCTACTTGGATTTACTACCCTTTTGCCTTCACCCAGGTGGCCATGCTGCCACAGTACAAAATGGATGCCACATGCCTATACTGTCACTGCTCCTGGCTCCTGATCATCGAGGGAAAAATCATTTCTTGCAGCATGGGCCAGCCTGATCTAATATTTGATACCGCATATATGCCATATAACTTGTACATCTTTCAGACAGCAGACATGTCCCTGCAGGTGCCCCAATGTAATGGTGCCCCATCTGGGACATCAGGAGACATGGGGAACCTCCAATAATGTCAAAACGTCAAACATCAGGCCTGGTAGTCTTGTCATGACCTTTTCCAGCAGTAACTCTTTCTGGGGAGCAGTCAGGGAAAGGATTTTTGCCTACAAGATAAACCGTTTGTTTTATTAAAAGTGTTGACAAATAATAAACCAACCTGCATTTAAGATGTTCTCCTGCAGTCTCCTCTGGTCATCAGGGTCAATGATCCCAACTCTTCTGCCTCTGTCTCTGCCTCTCCCTCTTGTGCTCCCACCCATCTCTTCCTCTCCTGACCTCTCCCTCCACCAGTCTTTGTCCAACTTCAGTGGAGGAGGATTCCTGCAATAAAATAGATAGAACCGCTGTTGTTATATCCAAACCTCATACACTGTTAGATATGCATGAATTATACTTTCCAATTCCGAAAACGAATGCAGGGTTGCAAACTGTAAATACTGTCCTTAGCTGTAGTTAGCGTCGTGGAAATCTGTACATTTCCCTAGTGAGGAAATGAAGCCACAAATGAGTTACGGACCACTCTGTCTTTTAAACAGTTTATTTAACAAGGAGGAAAACAGCGAAGTACTTTAAAGAAAGAAAACAGCTGGACCAGACAACTACCACCTAGTTCTTTACGTCTGGCTAAGAACATAGGCATACATCATCAATTAAACAGTTCAGGTCCTCCAGGTGGGGGGAGAACGGATCCTCCCCTTTTTAGGAACACAACAGGTCCCGTTCCAACCTTGAGTTGTGACGTACAAGCTGTACGGGAACAGCTACAACCCTAATCGACCAGTCTAGCCCAAACACTAAATGCCATGCCGACCCACTAGCAACATACCAGAGAGAGTCAAGTATTTCTACAATGATAACAAATCACTAGAAACAGGTGCAGGGGGTGAAGATCATTTTCCGGCCACCACAGTTAGCTGTACTGATGTTAGCTGTAGTGATCTGTCTCACGGCTAACGGATAATCATAAAAAAGCAGACAGTAGTGTACATCCCTGCCAATGTTATTTATGAAAGATTGCGAAGGAGACTGTACACTTATCGGTGTCACCCCGGTTTCACAGAGTTTTGTAGTTCTTCCCGGATGCCAACCTAAGTTTGCAACCTTGCAAACCTATCTCAGCTAGCTTGACACTGTCAAATGTATATTATGCGCAATATAGCCTACCATTTATTAGATTACACAGAAACTCCAAAATTCAAATTCTTAGCAAACAATGCATGTGGGCTGAAAACGTAAGCAGTTGGCTATTTCAGCAAAAAGTCATTCTTTTTTGTTATTTATTTTGTTGCGTTAGTGTTCATCTCCGTTGTCACAATTAATACAACTATGCAGAGTCATATTTGTGTAAAAGCCTGTAATATTACTCCCAGCTAGCTGGTCTACCAGTGTAAAATAAATATCCCTTTCCTTCATACCCCACGTAACACAATAAACATACAAATACAATCACCAAAAGAACCATAAAAAACAAATAAATATCTTCATAAGAGCAAAACACATTTCCCAGTAACTTGCTTTCCCACATATCACTAGCCATTTTCAGAAAATGCATTAAACTGAACTAAACAAAGCAACTGAACAACAATTAAAAAGATTAAAGCGAAATGCATCTGCCTGCGTTGCCATTTAAAACAAATGTGGAAATTGGAAAGATTCTAAAATACTTTTCTATGATCGTTCATGCTTTGGCCTTTAGTCATTTCAGAGATTTACTGTACTCAGAGAGGTGCATTGTTACCAGTTGTTTGTTTACATCATTAGGCATAATTTATAAAATCAATAAAGGCATTTGTAGCACTGTGCATCCATGGGATGTTTACTGTTGTTGAGGATCCTCTGATGTGTTTTCTTGTTCCTGAAAGAGATTCACAGTGCCTCGAGACAGAAGAACTTTCTAGCAAGCAGGTTTTATGGGGCTGATATTTACAAGATGCTTTCCGCCAGCAGCAAGATGAGGCTTCAGTAAGCAAAGAAACCAACCGAACCCTCTTATCCACTGCACTATATAAAAAAAACCTCTTACATGCTTCTGGGGGAAGAACACATCCTTCCATATTCATACTGCACATCTCTTTAACTTAATTTTACTCTTAAACTGTTCTATGTTCCACCATTCCTCTCATGTTTATTATTAGATTATTCAGTTTCTATGTGTACACCTGCAGAGGTGTACACATGAGAGAGAGGTTTGTTTTGGGATAAAAAAAGAAAATGGGCACATTGGTGGTCAGTAATGAAAATATTGGTAACACTTTCTATGAAGCCTATATGCACAATGCATTATACAACATTATACATGTAGTCTGTGACAGAATCAACCATGCCACACAGTGCTGTCCGGGGTTTAAGTGTGCTCTGCACAGTTTATTTCCGCAGTTTAGTAATCACCCGGCAAACAGGAATCACTCAGGTCTTACACACCATGCCCGGCATACAGGAATCACTCAGGTCTTACACACCATGCCCGGCATACAGGAATCACTCAGGTCTTACTCACCGCCTTGTATACAGGAATCACTCATGCAGGACTTGACGATGCCTGCTATAGTCCCGCCAGCTTCCGTGTCTGCTGGCCTCTCTCCCTGCAGGTCTGCCCCAAGCTACTTTTATACGGGAGACAGGTGATTAATAAATTGCCCACACCTGTCCCCAATCCCCAAGTCCCATAAACCACACCCTCAAATATTCCTTCCCACAGACCACACCCACACCCCCACACACCACACCACTGCATAACAAACAGTACCAGTACCATTACAACACAGTTGACGGTCAATAAAATGAACTAATCTTTTTTCGAATCATTCCGTTCATTCCGTTCATTTTAACTATAGGCTAAGTGCGGCGCTTGTAAAAAAAAGAGTGCATGGCTACATGTCAGCCTATACGACTGTTACGTGACAAACGACCAAAAGTCACAAACCCGAAAACTAGTTATGAGTCGTGAACTAATAATTTCTGTTTCCTGTGCACAGCCCTCTGTCATGTTGCAGAGCTTATAGGCTACAACTGTCACGTGACAAATGAGCGAGAGACACAAACCCGAAGACCTATAGTTATGAGTGGTGAACTAATCATTTCTGTTTCCTGTACTGACTGAGCCTATGCAGCTGCCATGTGACGAGTGAACGTTAAAATGAACGAATCAGTCATTGAGACAACTCATTTCTCCGGGTCATATAAAAGATTAGTTCCTAAAGAACGAAATGTTCACGAGCAGCACAACACTAGTTGACGGTAACTCTGGCTAGCGGAAGACCACTCTTGATAGTGTACAAGGGAAAGCCATGTACGAAGCTACTAACAACAAGCTAACAGCAGAGCTGCTATTCCCCATTTAGGGTACATTTTGAACAGATAATAAATGTACAATTCATTTGTGATTAACTATGCGATTAACTGGTTTTTGACAATTTTCTTGAGGCTTTTCCTGCCTACTTCTCAAGCTGGCCTCTGATAAACTCCCAGAACCTCTGATCAATCTGGACTGACATTTTGTTCAGTGGAATGGGCTCTAGAATTAGGCCCATGACCTGTTCATCACTATACTAATTAATATCATCTCTGAGGCTTAGCCAAAATAAATTATTAACAAGCAATTTATTCCATACAAATTTATACTGTGCGTGCGTGCGTGCACCAAGGGACACATATCTGTACAATAGTATATACTGTACCACCAAAATCACACATTGGCCCATGCCCACTACATACAAAGGATATTGGTTGACCAGCTGCTTTTGTATGTTTAAAAAAGTACGCTGCTTACACATGTGGCGGGAGTGGGAGCTTATGTCTAAGATTTAAGGATATAGCCTGACAACGCCACCCCGGGACTTTCACCCAGGGAAGTACTCACAATTTCACATTAAGCATACACTAACCCAATAAAGGGTACTCGGTTTTGTTCATTAATAAAAGGGTTGTTTCCAATATCAAAATTACAACGTTTTATTGAATGTTTTATTGAAGTAAAAAGGCAATAACAAGGGTTCACAGGAAGAGGTAATCAGAATGGTAGCAAGAAGCAGAAAGAAACAAAAGAACACAAGAACCTATCCTACTCCAGACCCATAGCCAATACATGAACACACATACACACAGCCAAATCTATACATGATTTGGCACATAATATATCTCAATAGGCTCATTTGGAATAACAGAGTTGATTAGTCTTTCTTGACAACATAGCTAACTGTTTACATAGTTTAAACTTGCAGAGAATTTGTGTGGAGTGTGGCTGGACTGCTTTAACGCCTTTTGGTTTAAATGGCACTTCTTTTGCGGGAAACAACTGTTTTGGTTTCAAACACAAGGGCGCAGCCAACCCCTCCCTCATCTAAAAACCCCACCCGCACAGTTTTCAAACAAAGAAAGTCAGTTTGCAGTAGCAAATCGAGGCGACTTTCGTGTTTTGGGGGTCGCTGTATACACAGTGGGTCTCACTTGACATCGGCTGTGTCATCATAGAAAACTCTACTGTGGTTGGCGCATTGCAGTTTGTGGAATGTGGGACTTCCACAAACTGCAGCAGGGGAAAAAAAAGATTATGGTAAAGGTTGTAATCTTTACTCACACACTGTGCTCGTCAAATATTTTTCCGGTTCGCACATATCTATTTTTAGGGGCAAATGCGAGTCAAAAACTCACACTGTAGAGCCCTGTCACATATACACATACACTCTCTCTTATTGTCACTCTATATTTCCATCTATTCTATCATCACTCATTTCTTTCCATCTCACTTCTTTAACACACACACACAACACACACACACACACACACACACACACACACACACA